>JAVQKC010142996.1:0-16226 GCA_036025475.1 Philypnodon macrostomus | reverse complement strand
ACTTGAGTAGTTTTTTCACCCAGTACTTTTCTACTCTTACTCGAGTAATTATGTGAATGAGTACTTTTTACTTTTACTTTATTTTGAAGTAACGGTACTCTTACTTGAGTAAGATTATTGGCTACTCTACCCATCTCTGTCTGCGATATAGTAGGGCTGCCACGTAAAGGTTGCAATCTTTGAGTAAAAATTTAAAAAAGTAAATAAAAATAAAAATAGCACTTGAAGAAAGCAAACCTCCAGTAAAACATTATCCCTGTCTTGCAATGGTAGAGGCCAGAGATAAACTCAAACTTTAGATTCTCTAGTTCAGGGCAAATGCTTTTTCCATTCAGGCACAAAGCCCTTAAATCTCAGAACTAGGGCTGCACCAATATGAAAATCCTATGCAGATACCAATATTGCATTTACCAGTTTGGCCAATATCAATTGTGATATCAATATTTTGTGAACATGTGTAGGTGAGCATAATAAAGTCAGACTCTTTAAATTGTCTTTTCTTTCTCTGGCTGTTTCTGGCTGTTGAAAATGGTCTTATACGTCTCACCATTACTTATATATCCTGCAAACAAACAAAATATGACTGAACCAGGTCTAGTTTGGATGAACTAGTTGGCTTTGAGGTGAACTAAACAATTCAAAACAAAAGCCAAATCATGTGTTATGAGTTTAAAAGGACTTAACTGAAGATTATTTAATCCATAATTCTTGGCAGCAAAATGAGCTTTGGGTTTTTTCTAATGCCTGAGTGTAGTGTGTGAAGTGCTGCCTCCGTTTGACTGTAGTAATTCGTCATGTTAATCCTGCTATCTGTATGCATGGCTTGAAATAAAAACACCATCAAATTTTTGCTCATGATGGAAGCCCTTAAGCACACAACTCGAACCACCCATGCACGAGTATTTTTGTCTTTTTGCGTGTGTGCCTCTGTGGAACGTTGAGCTCTGTGCAGCACTTTCAGACAGTGAGACATTTAACTGTCACAGCAACTCAATGCCAGACCTGCTCATAACCTCTCCTAAATCCTCACACCAAACTGTAACCTGAAAAAGAAGAGTGAGAAAAGAAGAGTGATATGGAGGCATACATCCTAGCTAGCTAGAGGAATTTAGGGTAGACAATAAAAAGGTGTGGATACAAAATGTAGGTCCATTGCTGGGTGGCAGATTCTAGAATGTGATGATGTCATACCCTCAGATGGGGGGCAGGGACCAGAATTCTGTATCTGTAACTATATAGGATTATCAAGAAATAGCCCCTAAAAAAATCCACAAATGTTGAATCTGATCATTTTTATTAGTGACGAACCATGTCACTAGTCTCTATATCTATCTAACCACACACAAAATCTGCAGATTAATCTCCCATTAAAATGTATAGGGCTATAGAATGTTGTGATGTCACCCAGCAATTGCCTCTGTATCAAATAGAGGTTAGTTAAAAAAAAAAAAAAAAAAAACATAAGACATTGTGTTTTTATTTTTTTGAGTCTGGGTGTATTTTTGAGTCTGGGTGTATTTTTGAGTCTGGGTGTATTATTTGAGTTTGGATGTATTTTTGAGTCTGGATGTATTTTTGAGTCTGGATGTATTTTTGAGTCTGGGTGTATTTTTGAGTCTGGATGTATTTTTGAGTCTGGGTGTATTTTTGAGTCTGGATGTATTTTTGAGTCTAGGTGTATTTTTGAGTCTGGGTGTATTTTTGAGTCCGGGTGTATTTTTGAGTCAGGGTGTTTTTTTTAGTCTGGGTGTATTTTTGAGTCTGGATGTAATTTTGAGTCTGGATGTATTTTTTAGTCTGGATGTATTTTTTAATCAGGATGTATTTTTAAGTCTGGGTGAATTTTTGAGTCCAGGTGTTTTTTTGAGTTTGGGTGTATTTTTGAGTCTGGAGGTATTTTTGAGTCTGGATGTATTTTTGAGTCTGGGTGTTTTTTGAGTCTGTGTGTATTTTTGAGTCTGGGTGTATTTTTTAGTATTGATGTATTTTTTTAATCGGGATGTATTTTTGAGTCCGGCTCTATTTTTGAGTCCGGCTCTATTTTTTAGTCTGGGTGTATTTTTTAGTCTGGGTGTATTTTTTAGTCTGGGTGTATTTTTGAGTCTGGGTGTATTTTTTAGTCTGGATGTATTTTTTAGTCCGGATGTATTTTTGAGTCCGGATGTATTTTTGAGTCCGGATGTATTAGTCTGAGTGTTCTTTTGAGTCTGGGTGTATTTTTTAGTCTGGATGTATTTTTTAGTCCGGATGTATTTTTGAGTCCGGATGTATTAGTCTGAGTGTTTTTTTGAGTCTGGGTGTATTTTTTAGTCTGAGTGGTTTTTTTTAATCTGGGTGTATTTTTTAGTCTGGATGTTTTTTGGCTAAGTAACTTTCTCAGTCTTCTAGGCTGTCACAATCAAAACAACAAAAAAGGTTATTTGGGCTAGGTTTGAAGAGTTGAAGATGAGACTATGTGAAATCTAAAATATACACACCATATACTCAATGGATGACTTGACAAATACCCTGATAACCCATGCATGGTTTTGTTGGTTGTAGCTATGAAGCTGACACATACATTTACTCCTTCGCAACAGCATTTGTTTTGAATGAGGATTTATGAATGTGGAATGAGTTTAAACATGGAAATAAAGAGATACTTAGTCTAATCCCTAATAATGGTTTTGGTCTGACGGACTTTATATCCTATTGAGTGAGCGTCAATAAAGCGGTTAAAGTCTAAGGATCATTTGTGCCGAATGTCATTTGAGAAAACAACAGCTTGTGCACAAGTCTGACACACACAGCTGTCACATCATCTACATCTGGCAATATTTCATCCTGTGAACTGAGACAAACCAGCTCTGACACCTATTGCTGAGTGATCAAAACAACATCTTTTCTACAGAGGCTATCGATATATTCAGCAGCAACAGCAAATGCAATGTCTTCAGAATTTGGCACAGAAAAGTTAAGTAAGGCGGCTGGCTTTTTGATAGAACAAGCCTGATAATATTTGATGGAATATAAAAAACAAACATTATTATAGTTACTACTTTGCCAAACAATGCAACGACAATGATCTTAAATGCACATAACTTCTACATTGTGGCTATCATTTTACTATAATAATTGATTACTAAGTTCATTAAAAATCCAGCACCATCAGATACTTTCAAAGAGTGTTTCCATTAATTCACTACATAAACTAACTTGTCTTGGCTCCCTGGCAGCACCATAAAATAGTCAGAAAATACACCCAAGGGCGAGATGGAACAACACTATCTGTACCAGACTACCTATAAAACTCTCATAGCTTTTAAATCACATCATCTTACCCAATAGTGCTGGGTCCAAATGTGGGGGAGCTATTCCGTGTGTTGGCCCTTAGGCTGTCTTCATATACTGGAAGTGTAAAATCTCACTTGAACTTTTACTCTATTTACCGTATGTGCTATTATTATACAGTTCCCCCATTTAGTACGCATGCATTAATCAGACTGTGCTCAAAGCCAGGGAAAAGAACAGGAGTACCTGAAGATAATTCATAGTAACACAGGAAGGACTCAAATTTTGTGTGTCAGCCACTTTACACTCACTACTATGCAATTAATATGAAGCAATTAGATTTTTTTTCCATGATAATGACTATTATGACTAGAGTACAGGTGTGGCCAAGCAATTTAATGGGCTGTTGACAACACAAACCCATTAAAATAACAACTTCAAGCCATTCAAGCCATGTTTGAAACAGTCTAGAAAAGCAGACTGGGCTGGGACCCAAATGTGGGTCACAATGCATTGTCTGTCATAGCTCCAAAAAAGTATGAAATATACTAAAGTAAATGCAATTTTTAATACAATTATTCTGATATTAATTAAATTCCGTTCACAGCCTTTTTGAACCTGTCTGGAAGCATTAACACTTAAAATAAGACTAAAATGCTGTTAAACTTCCACAAGAATGTTTGCAGAGGTTCAACCTACATGTAAGCAGGATTTTTACCATACATTCTGTTTTGTGCTAATTGCAACCATTATAATTGCCATTTCGATCCTTATAAATTCAAACTTCAGGTAACTTTCAAAATGTTGTCAATCAGGCTTTTGTGCCACAGTTTTAATGCAGTTGTAGGGCTCAGTGACATATGGTCGTCTCTCGGCTCCTACCGTCCTGACTCAGCAGAAAAGGTAGATTGATCCAAGGAGTTTGCTATGGATCACAGAGCAGACGAGTGAGCAGATTTACCCCCAGCAGCCATTTGTTGAAGTAACACTTCATTGCTCCATACTGACATCACAGCACATAAATATGGGCCTCAAGATGGCAGGTGGACAGGCTTCATGACTCTGGTTGTAATACGTGTCATAAAGCATATTATCACGGGCTGTTGAAATAAAATATGATATTGTTTATTCTACGCTATGGTCACGAGCTTTGGGTAATGACCGAAAAGACGAGATCACGGGTACAATCGGCCAAAATGAGTTTCCTCCGCAGGGTGGCCTGGAGCTCCCTTAGAGAGAGGGTGAGGAGCTCGGTCACTCGGGAGGAGCTCGGAGTAGAGCTGCTGCTCCTTCACATCGAGAGGAGCCAGCTGAGGTGGCTCGGGCATCTGTTTCGGATGCCTCCTGGACGCCTCCCTCAGGAGGTGTTCTGGGCTTGTCCCACCTGGAGGAGCTAGAAGTACGTGTCAGGTAGTTGTAGATTCATATGGCCCTACTTTGAAGATTATAATTGAATAGCATCTTAGAAAGTCTTTGTTAGCATTTACATTTGTAGTTTCTGTCTTTGCAAATGCTACATTTCTACAACCAATTCTGATAACACACTGCATTGCCATACTTCAAAATGGGCTCGTACCACAAAGGAAAGAATACCAACATGTATATTTTAGGTCCTCTTTTCTATGCCAGAATCTGTATTTCAAACACATTTTGCCCTAGTTATGTTTTGCCATGCTTCTTTAGTCCTGCCCTTTTTCTTTGTAACATTTCATTTTCTATCAATTTGATAACCCATCTTGGCTTCATTCATCTTACCATCTCTCTTTTCTACTCACCATGAACGTCTCCATATAAGCTTTTCTACAACCCATTGTCTCTTTTTTCCAATCACTTTATCAAGAAAAGACACAGCTTTGTATCAGAAAACATCTTGAGAGGCTGGCAGCCAGTGGATTACATGGAGGCAGTGGCCTTTTCAATTTAATCTCCCTTCAACAACAGCACCCTTGGTCACAGAGGCAAGTCCACCATAGTGCATCTGACTTGATATTAACTCTTCGAACTTTCTAACCACACTGTGTGAAGTTTGAATGATGCGCTCCCTCTTCCCTCAGCGTCTTCCCAAACAGTTCCCCCACTGTTCCGTCTTGCACATGGAGCATGCACTGCCTTGTCCGTACACAGACCAGGATGAGAATACAAACAGTGGTCTGGAGCTCCTTAGATAATGGATATCTGTTGTGGAAGTGTGTGACTGGTAAAAACAAAAACAAAAACATGACCCTCAACATAAACTGGGGATGCACCAAAAGCGATACCGAATATATATCGGTGCCGATCCAGGCCCAGAAGCTGGATCGGTAAATGACGTTGATACTGGAGCCGATATTATTTATTATGCTTTATTGTAAATATGAGCAGATAAATATTCTGGCAAATTACATTATATTACATTGTAACTCAAAAATGACAAAAGTTGGATATTTTGAGGGTCATCAGGGTCATCGGTGCGTCTCTAAAAACTGAGCTGATGGGACAAATGCTCACTATTGAGTCAAATTGACCTATTTGGAATATTTTTTACAGTGCAGAGCTACCAACCTATAGAACCATTATATGTATATTAAGTAGTGGATATGCTGTGTATAGACCCTGCAGTGCTCTGGTCTTATTTCACCAACTGGTTGTAACAGTAGCCCTTTAAAGACATCTGCCCGTGTGTTTTATAATAGAAGTACAGAGCTGCTTGAGACAGGAAGCAGCAGTGCCCCAGAAGGTGATCCAAAACAAGACAAGCTGAACTCTTGTCATTATGTGGTTATCAGCACATCTATTATCGTCTCTCTGCTCTGTTTGTGTGCGAACATGGGTCACCGTGCGTGTATGGAGGCTGTGTCCACCCTTGGGTGCATGCTCCTGTGTTATTGACTGATTTATAACCGGGTCCCAGAGCCTCCCAACACAAATCCATATTGGCAAGGAAGGGGAGGTCCAATAATGCTGCCAATGATTTACTATTAGAGCCAGAGCTGTCATTCCTTCATTCTGATAAATGACTGGCGTTTCTCTGCAGTCGTGGCTGGGTGAGCTGAGGAGAGCTCGTTACTTGTAGGCAGGCCATATAAAACAGATAACCTTATAGGCCGACTCCCAGTGTGCCTATTGTGAGATGTGCTTGTAGTATGTGTGAGGTGGTGTCAGCGGCAGGCCATGGAGAATAATCAATTCACATTAAGGCCAGGATAGCAGACAGGCGCAGGTAAACAGTTAATGTGTGGTCCGGGGATTAGAGTAGCCTGCGCCTATCTGCTCTGGCCACTATATTGACTATAAAAATCAAACATTTATCTGCATGGCATTTCTTTGAGATGTTTTCTTTCAGGGGTAGCCACAGTGAATCATCTGCCCCAGCTAACCCTATTCTCTGGTCTTCCTCTATGCCACTTGAGTAGAAGCTATAACCTCAGCAATCTTCTAACAATATTCACTATCACTCCTTTTTATATGTCCCTCTGTCTTTAGCAAAATGATGCAAACCAATGCGCTATTATGCTGTTTTTTTATATTTTGTATCTATATTCTTTACAGGCAGTAAAGATGTACTTGCAGAAGTTGTCACCAATGTTTTTCCACAACATACAAATTGATTTTAAAAGCTACAAACAAGCTTTAGCATTAGCTGTAGCTAGCTTAACAACAGTCCACTTTCCCACTAGCTTTATAGAGATCCCAACACAAACTACATCCACTTCTCTTCAACAGTCTGTGGTGCTGTTATGAAACATTCCTTTGCGAATATTTTGCTAATTAGCTCACAAGAATATTTGTACACTACTTAAGGCTGTTAGCAATGTAATCCCACACAAGAGTATTAACAGCCCATCATTTCAGACTTCAGTCTTCAACATCACAGCGCCATTGGAGATCAACACCATCTAACTCTCAGTCTTTGCCTGAATGCGTCACAGCTTGTGTTTGCTGTGTGTGGCTTCAGCTTCCACACGGTCCTGCTTGTTCTTTGGCCTGTTTCACACAAGCGCCTCTCCGACAGTGGTGGTGGCAGCTAAAGAACAGTAATGAGGACAGTGGGTGCTATCATTGTCACAGGTGTTCCTTAATTGGCTCCAGGCCCCATTATCGGCCTAATTTAAAGCACTGAGGGTCTGTGCAGCTCTATTTAAAAGGCTTTGTGATTGAGTTGGAGAGTGACGACTTGAGCGGCTCACTTAAGTTTAAGCTTGACTTATTTTAAAATTAGCTTCACCGTCTGCAGGCTAACTATACATTCCATCATGTTTAATATAGAGCTAACGAACAGCTTCATTGCCTCTGGATCAAAGGAGTCAAGTGAGCTCTGCTTCATGCGAGCTTTACAAGAAGAACAGAGACACATGCATCCCTATGTTTTTCTCTGTAGGGCAAAAGAGTTGAACATCTGTCAGCACTCCTCCGTCTGCTCAACGTCTTTTTCTTTCTATCTCTCTTTCCGTTTTTGAAAGCGCTTTCCTGACACTTTTATAGCCTGACGGGGAGCTGCCAGTCAAAGTTTGGAAACTCAGGAAGAACAGGCACGAGGCAAGGTGCACATGAGCAGCACAGTGTGTGTAAGACTCAGCAGCACGCAGAGGTGAGTAGTATTCAGTCACATTTACTCAGTTACATTTACTTAAGTACCTTTTTAAATAAATTGTACTCAATAGAGTAGCTTTACTGCACAATATTTTTTACTTTTACTTGAGTAAATATATTTTGAAGTAACTGTACTCTTACTTGCGTAAAATCTTGGAAATCTAGAAAGCGTAAGAGTACTTTTACCCACCTCTGTGTGTCACGTAAGAACAGCTTTATGTGCCTTAATTTTTCAAAATATAATTTACATTTTTTGTGTTTATCTTTTGAAAATATCAAAATCTGTTTACAACAAAATTAAACAAATAATTTGACATTATGCTCAAACTGTTAATCAGGACTTGAGTAGTTTTTACCATTTTTCTACTCTTACTCCAGTAATTATGTGAATGAGTACTTTTTACTTTTACTTGAGTAATAATGGCTACTCTACCCACCTCTGGCAGCACATGTGTATTTCTGTTTGCTAGTCATGTACATAGACAAACTGCTCACTTGTTTTAATGACTACTAAGGGGGATATATTGGTTTGCAGATTGCAGGTTGATTAAGATTTGCTTCTAGCTTAGGTGAGTTAGAGAGAGCTTTTCTGACAGCAATCCTCATAATAGTGACTTATCATTTTGTATTATGTTATCACGCTTTTTTTGGGTCACTACTCAATACAAAAACGTGAAACGATCATAGTTTTGTTCTCTGTCCATCTCTGTTCCAAACTGTGCTTCACAATTGTATTTAACATAGCATTGTGACTTTGCAGCTGTTGCATTTTCCTCTTCTATCTTAAACTGTCAAACCAATTCTGTTTTTTTTTCCCTGCACAATGAGCCCGAACCTCACAGAAGCCATGAGACTATAGGCAAGGGAGGAAGGGGAATGAAGTAAACAAAATGCATAGGACACACTTTGTTGATGTGATGGGAGCAGAGGAGACAGAAGAAAAAGAATAGTCTGTTATGAGAAATGGGATGGTTGTAAGCAAGACTGCCAGGGCCAATGTATGGGAGACAGCAGAAAGGAAATGACAGGGGAATGAGGAAGGACTAAAGGAAGGCTTTTTGCTCAGCAGTAACAGCAATGGAGGAACAAATTAAACTACACTTCCGCTCACAGCAGCACCGTACCGCTCTTAAAAGAGAATAGGTAAGAATATATAGAGGCAGACGCGAAGGCATTCCTTTAGATGAGAGCGTCTCCTGCATCCGCCCAGCCTCTGTACACCTCTCCGAGCTCAGAGGAAGCCAAACAGATCTCTAGTTACCTCATCTGTATAAACATGCACTTGTGAGTGAATGGTGAGGTGAAGAAGGGCAGAGTATAACTTGGAGAAGAGGGGCCGGTTGGAATGGTGGCAAACAGGATTCTACAAACTGGTGTAGTAAAGAATTGAGACATTGTGTAAACTAGTAATGCAATGCTCAAGGTATGCACATTGGTAAAAATGCACATGGTTGACTGATATTGGAATCAGCCCATATAAATGGCCGATGTTTACCTGTTGTGCAAAAAGGATCATATTTAGGTTTAGAAACAGCAAGAGAACAATTCAAAAAGTCAAATATTTTGTGACCTTATTGATGGATTAATAAATATATTTTAAAACTGCTATTTCAATTTTGCTTTATTTTTCTTTATATAAAACAGCCTACCAGAGTTAAATGCAATATCATATTGGTGGAATCATTACATCCGTAGTGATATCACTAAATTGTGTTTTTTCACAACAGAACATAAACATCTTACCTAGAGCATTTTGTCTCTTTCCAGAAATGACTGGCGTTTCTATTCAAGTATGGCTTAATGATAATGCAATTATGCATTGTCTCCATTGACAAACAATGACTACTGGGGATGTTCCTAATCCTTCTAGTAATGTAATTGCCACTAAAGATCATGTCTTACCCGACAGCAAGGTGTATATCAGCGAAACACTCCCCATACATCTGCCACGACTGCTATGGCACCAACAGGCACCTTAATCAGAAATTGTGTGATTTCTAAGGATTTTGGTATTGTTATAAATATAACTTTTTGACTTTGTGATGTTTGTGAAGGATGTAAATTCCCTAAAACTATATTCTTCTTCTCGGTCTATAGGGGGCGCTATGGAGGTAACTGCCGTCATATTAGTCAGATGTGTTCAGGGCAAAGTATGTAAAAAATGTTAGAGGCTGTCAAAAATACCTGACCTCCCATTTTTGATCCAAAATGGTCGACTTCCTGCTTGTTGTAGGGTGGGGTCATAATAATATTTTATGTTCGGTACAATGTGGAGAATCACTGTCCCATGTTTCATTGCTCTCTGCCAAAGTGTGTCTAGAGTCCCATAGGACAAAAACATGGGGGCGCTATAGAGTCATTCTTTATTTGACCTCTGTAATTGACCTATGTACATTAATTACACACTAGGTTGGATCACTGTGCCAAAATTCAAATCAATTGTCAATAATAGTAGAAGTACCAAACTCAATCCAGTTCAGGGTCTTCATGATATGTAACTGTCCCGAAAAATTGAAAAAGATCCAGCAAAGACTTTTTGAGATATTGCGTTCACAGCTTTAGGTCATTTATTAATTGATCATAGAAGTACCAAAATCAATCCAGTTTGGCGTCTTTATGGTATGTATCTGTGTGATTTCATAACATCGTCAGTTAACGTCATTTTTGTTACCTTAGACCCAAATTACTATATTTTTGGTTGTGTTGCTCCGATCAAATCCAACATAAACTGAATGGGGGTGTGACAAAAGATAGATATTCGGACACTTTTGGTGATACTGTATCGATACTGCATTCTGCTTCTGTATTGAAATATTGGAATTAATCATATTTTGTATATTTCACAAAATTAAAATCAGGCAGTACTTTTTAGTATTTTGAGAAAATCGACTTGTTTGTGAGATACAGGTAAAGTATTCACCATTCTATCTATGAAATGAACTATTTCATTAAATATATACTGTTTAAGACAGTATTAGTTCCGATAGATATATTGTAGATTATCATGTATAATAGATTTGTTTATCTAAGTATCATCATATTTTTATATTATCAGTATTGTGCTCCATTGTGAGCCATTGTATCACGTATTGTATGAAATCGTGAGTCACAATTTTAACATCTCATACAGTATGTTGTTTATGTTTTAAGTGAATAAAATATGGTTTGCGAGCCATATCATCCTGTTTTTTATTTACATTTTGCAGTGCCTCAACTTTTTTAGGGACTGGCTTTATAATTGTCAAAACTTTGCTATACCTGGATGACACTGTGCCCATTTGTGATTCCTTTTTTAGGTCTGTGCCTAATATTCCCGCTGTAGGTAGCTTAACGCCATCAGCCATTATGCTCTCGTCGAGTCCGCCTCCACTCTTCCACGCTGTCCCCATCCTTCCTACTTCTGCTGTGTCAGGTCTTTTCACCCTCAGTGCTGTGAAATGAGATTTGAATATGGCTCTTGGAGCATTTGTGCCACTGCCAAAACACACACACCGCACACACACACCAAGCCAAGTGTCAGGTAGTGCACAATGAAAAGGCCACTCACAAAGATAAAGGATGGTGATGCTCCTGGAGTGCGGAGTCACATGTCAAAGAAAGGGTAGAGAAACCTGGTGAGAAAAGAGCGCAGTGGATCAAGAATATAAAGGAAGGGTTAGAACGTGTGCTGTGGTCGAGGAGGAGGACGAGGAGGAAGGATACAGAGGGGCATTAGAATAAGTTAACCTTGATGTTAACTTTGCATTGTGCGAAGTAGCATGGAGTAGAGGACAGCGGGCTGAAAGAGGCCATGAAGTGTCAAAACTCCACAGCAAAAGTACAGCATCCCAGCATGTGCACTCTTCAAGGCTGGGGCGAAAAATGGACTCATATATATACACACTGCATAATACTGTTTTTGTTGTACTGTTGTACCGTACAAACTGTTAGCTCCCTACAGTCCAAAATGCGGCCCAGGAGCCAGTCACGGCACTTGACAAGAATTAATTTGGCCCTTAGCTTAAAAAATAAAATGTATTGAGATTTAAAAAAATGGAATGTATTCCTTTTGGTCATAAGCAGTATTTTTTAACTTTCAAACATGGCCCTATATAACAAAGGTTTGGATATCCCTGTTATAGTTCAATTCTTCTCTCTCTTTGTCTGTCTCTTCAAAATACTCTCTTCATATTGGGACAACATATAGCTACACAAATCACATAAAACATGTCTTAGTCCAGTATAAATAAACACTTAACAGAAGCATATGAGCAGGAGTTCATCAAATGCTTATCTGAAGGTTGACACTGGATCTGTTGAAGTGAAGTGTGGATACTGTCTACCTTAGAGTTAGTGCACAGTGAGTTACAGCAGTGGAAAAGCCATTTCACTCCAAAGATTAGGGTTTTGGCTCCTGCGCACTTCAGGGATGGAGATGCTCTGTCTTCATTTAGTCCAGGCAGCTACCGTTCACTGATAATCAGCTGGACTCAAGTCCTCAATAAAACAAACCATTACCTGCAGAAGTAACTGTCCAACTATTATGGTTTTGTTATATTACTCATTACTGTTAAAGGTAAAATATTACTACAACCTGTTAAGGAAAAATGCTAAGCAAAGGTTGGTTTGCAAATGCAGCCTGGTAAGTTATGAGACTTATGTAGTTCATATTTGTTTAAAGCAGGGGTTCCCAAAGTGGGGGCTGGGGACCAAAGTTCAAGGACTTCCCATGATTAGTGGAACGGGCAGTTTTTTTGTGTATTAAATTACACTTTGGTAAAAATGGAAAAATGTTACTGCATAAGAATAATAAGCTAAAAGACTTAAAATGCACCATAATACAGGATATGTATTTTTTTCATGGTATATATGGTAAGCCACTGGTTCCACCAGCGTTTTAGAGGTGATGTCTTTCAGATGTGTTCACTTTTTTATATACAGTATATTTCTAAGGTACTGTTGTGGGTAGTTGTTTTGCATTCAAGTTTTAGCAAGTTTGACCAAGATGCATCATTGACCAACCATCAAGAATCACACCAGCACAATCACACTCACACAATCATGTATTCTACAAATTGGGTAGGATGTCTTTCCCAAACACAAAACTTGTCATCAACCATCCAATTCGTGGGCAAACTGCTCTATCATTAGTCACTCGGGTGACACTGAGACACACTAACTCAACCCTTCACCTGTACAAATGCCACTGTCCCATATCCAGCTCTCAATTTTGACACCAAACCTGTGCTGATGAATACTAATCTCATATTATGTGACTACATTGTTCTTCCGAAATGAACAACATCAGAATTGAATACTGGTTAAAGGACTGGAATCTAATTTAGCTGTCATAAATTGTGAAAATGGCTGGCAATTAAACAAACTCTCTCTATAACTATTTACCTACTGTCTCCTCTTCTCAAAAGCTCTACTGTATTGTGTCACTGGTTTGTTTTTCCTTCATTTTGAAATGTGAGCTTGTATTTCTGTACTGTAGCACGATGCCAGAGCTGGTTTGTGTGTGAATATAATTAGCCCGCTGTCAGGGATCAGTTCATGCAGCTTTGATAATACCAAACAAAACGTCCCCACCTCTCCCCGGCACATTGAAGTTACATTACTGAGCTAATTATTGTAAGCAGATAAATCAGCTAAAATGCTAATCCCGATAAATCCACACCATAGCCCGTTTTCCTCTTTGAGCCTGTAGCGCAGAGGTAGGTAACGGGAAGCTGTAGCCTTGCGGGCAGACTGAAGGTCAAAGTGAAGTGTGAGAGGAAGAGGAGGCTCTGCGCAGGGGTAAGACGAAGGATCTCGAACGCTCACGGGAGACAAGGATCAAAGGCAGCGGGGCATAAATTGTGGATAAAGAGAAGACTCTGTGGAGTACCCTGTGAGGGGGGTGTGTAGGATTTAGAGGAAGTGGTGCTTGTATTTGAGAAATACTATCAAGGCACCGATTAGCATACTAGTAATAATAATCTACGTGTAATTTATTTAATGAAAAATGTGATGTTTCCATTTGCTGTCCAACATTTAATCACATTTTTTGTTTTATCATTGCAAAGTGAAACACAGATATGGTGTTGAAAGAGGTATAGTGGTAAATAATGTATTGGTTTAAAGCTGTCCTGTGAACTAGAGACATTTCTATTTAGTCTATTCTAAGGTTAAAATGACAATTACCATGAATATTTTTCATAATAATATTTTGAAGGTTTTACATGTTACATTCAGGTAGACCTATCTTGCTTAGCAGTGGTGGTTCTGGCTGTAATGACACCCAGGGCAGGTAACCTCACTTACACCCCCTACCCCCCCTTATTTTACTTTTTTGTTTGGCGGGGGGTTGGGGGGTTTTACTCTGACTGAAAGTAAGCAGCTTAATTAATATGCTCCTGAATGTTTAAAATTACGGAATGTAGGCGACTGGAGCAAAAGTGAGTTAACTTTACAAAAAAAAGTAGTGCTTGTGGTGAGGGGTAAAACAATACTGAGCATATAATGAAAAACTAGTACCTAAAAATCAACCATTTTATACAATGTGGGGTACAGTCATTACAATGCATTATAGTCATGCCTCCAGTCACCTACATTCCAGAATTTAGAACATTCTGTTTACAAATTTTGAAAAGGTCTATAGATTAAAGCATTTAGCCTTTGCATTGTGACCATATAGCCAGTAAAATGAGATACTACATTTTTAGCTTTTCCTGAAATGTACTATCTCTCGTTGCCAAATCCAAGGGGCACAACTGTATAGGCTATTTCCGCCCCATGCACAACACATTCACACAGCCTGAGCCTGGACTTTGAGCTCTGTGCCCAGAAATGATTTGTGATTGATAAATAAGACACATCATTTCAATTAACATTCTATTTCCAATCATACCTCTGCAAAAAAATAAGGTAATTTTTAATCAAATAAAAAGCTATTTGAAGATCGAGAACTGCAGGAAATCATCAGCAAACCACTATGGAGTGAACTTTTCCTAGTGTTCACAATTTGTTGTTATTTGTCATTAATCACCATGCTTAATGACAGCAGCTTACATGCATCAATACAGAGCTCAGCTGTAGATGCAGGAGCCCCTTCAGAGCATTTGGGCCTATTTTATCTCTGTTTATCCATTTTTAGCAATAATATTTTTCCTTTTCTGTGCTCACATTCATGCTTATGGGGCACTTCATGGTTGCAGCTCGGTCGGGATCATTGCTCAGTGATGCCTCTGGTGTTTTTTTTTTCTCGTCCTGAAGCCCCTCAGAGAACGTCGCCCCGGGCAGCTGCCCATACTGCCCGTATCGAAAACCGCCTCTGCAGCTTAGTAATCCTCTTGTGACTATAGCAAATGTTAAATGAAGGCAGTGCACTTTGCAAACGACCACAGAAACACACGTAGTGAGTATTAAGTGATTCACTCACGCAGCACTCACACACTCACTAAACTACATAAACTACATAAACTCCCACACTCACTAAAACAAAGTATTGTTTATGTCAGAACATTTTGTATTTTATGCAAATGCTTTGTACACTTTGGACTCACAAATTCAACAGTTCACTTAAGTGGCATCACACAAACAGGAAAGACTCAATCATTTGCTTTGAAGACAGCAAAAGCATGCTAACAAAAATGCTAATGAAAAAAGCCTTAAAGAGCAATGCTTTGGCAAAGATACAGAACATATGCATTAGTATCAAAGTTAGTGTGCCATGTCACAGAATGACAGAAAAGTAGTCTACTGCGGCAAAGTAGCACATTTAAGTTCTTTGTAATAATATGAAGAACCATCAAACTCAGTTTTTGACTGTTGGTTTAGAAAAACAATAGCACAAACGCATGCATAACATAATCATTAATCTGGAACAACATCTGATATAAGGCTGGTTTAAGCATTTACCCCTAAACTATCTATGGTTCAAGTCAGGGTACTATATTAAACAACCTAGTGCTAGTTGCTAGTGTGAGACATTGTCCAGCCATCTTGTTTTTCTTGCCCTCCATTTTCCTTGCATGATGACCTTCTCCAAGCAGTTGTCTGCTCTGATTACATGACCGTAGAAGTTGAGTTACGGCACTGTTCCTCTCGGTTGTTTATTGGAGCCGTCTTTACTTGTTTTTCTTGCTATCCATGGTACACACAGGAGCCTTCGCCTCGTCCACAGTTCAAAAGACTCTATTCTTCTTCTGTCTGCCTTTTTTATAGTCCAACACTCGCTTCCATACGTTAATAATAATAATAATGCATTAGTTTAATACAGCGCTTTTCTCAAGACTCAAAGACGCTTTACATTACATTATTCATTCACTCCACAGTCACACCCGGTGGTGGTAAGCTACTTGTGTAACCACAGCTGCCCTGGGGCACACTGACAGAGGGGGTGGCTGGCAGTCTGCGCCTACAGC
>JAVQKC010142983.1:0-20578 GCA_036025475.1 Philypnodon macrostomus | reverse complement strand
GCTCAAGGCGCTCCGTCAAAATGTTTTGGTACGACTTCGGTAAACTACAAAGCTCTGGGACTCAGGAGTGTTTAAATATGACCTCAAAATGGCCATATAATTTTTACGTGTTACAACTGAACAAGGTTGAGAGTTATTGTGAATACGCCCATTAATGTTTGAACAATGTTGAGAGTTATTGTGAACGCGTTTGACTGACTGACTTGTCTGACTCTTTTGTTTCGCTTAATGCGCCTTATGGTCCGGTGCGCCTTGTATATGAAAAAAGTTCGAAAATAGACCATTCATTGACAGGGCGCCTTATAATCCAGTGCGCCCTATAGTGCGGAAAATACAGTAACTATTGTCTTCATATCTCATTATATTCCCATATGTAGGTTACTATGTTGCATTAATTGTTCCCTTAGATTAAATTTATACCTAATTTGTTTATGTCTTGATTTCAAGACTAGTAACTTGATAATGACTTGCCATAGCTTCAAGCAATACAAATTTGTATGTAGGTAGCATGTTCTATTATAATACATGCACTTTATTAACGTCATCTGCAGACATGTAACTAGATGACTAGATTTTCTGTTGTCAAAGTCATTTTATAACATATGAGCAGATAAGCACACGCCTTTTGACCATTATGAATACTTTAGTAACATATTTCAGAAAATACATAATACATAAGCTACATTATATCCATTCTAACACATTGTCTTCCTCTCCTCTTATACCTGCCCCCAGCCACTCTATGTTATTCATTTCCACAGGCTGCGCTCTCTGGAGCACAGGTAAACCATTTATGTGATTATTTATAGCCGAGATATACTTGACAAGTGAAACAGAATAAAGGCGAAGGGGGCCATGATCAGAAATAGGATAAAGTGATTTTCAAATCGACTTCTGCAGTTAGTTTTGGCCATGCCGTGGACCATAGCAGCTGTGCCCCACGTAGGTCACGGGATATGATTATGTCCCATGACGAGATAAATGAGGAACTGCATAGCTCTGGGCGTCCGGGGTCCAACCGGTGGGACGCACTTAAGCCTACTTCCACCGCGTCCTACTTGGAAATTAAACTTTATGAGACACTTTGGAGACTCCCGCTTCAACATAGGGTTCGTTTTTATTAATTACCACAAGAGCTAAAGCAGCTAAGCATTTTAAATAAGATCACCTTCATTTATCGTTCCTGTTTTTAGTACATCAATATGAGAAGTAATTGTAGATATATTAGTGTAGTTACTTGTTAAGAGCCTGGCAGTTGACAAATATTTACAAACGTAAAAGTTATATTTGATTAAAACACACAGCAATAGCAGCAATACAGGCCAGCCTTATCTGCATTATATATTATGGAGCTAAAATAATCAGACCTCTGGTGAATAACACAGCATGGAGATCAGCAAAGTTAATAATTTTCTTTGATAAAAAGTGCACAGAGCAACATATTTATTTTCCCCAATGTAACTTTACAGCCATGATAAATATACTTATGAGGTATGTGTGGCAAAGAAAGCATTTCTAGTACTTTATGTACTCACAGTTGTTAGTGTCCTTGGCCACTGTGATGATTCCCATTGGTTGATGAGGTATATCAGCTCGAAGTACTTTAGTATCGGCCCCTGTGTACTTGTTGGACCTCAGTACTGCCCTGCGAGCCCAGTCTGACCAGTAGACAAAGTCTGCATAGATTGCCAATCCATAGAAGTTTCCAGGACCTGACTTTATTATGACCTAAAAATACAAAAAATAATTATAGGAATGACATTAATTTATGGTACCTTTTATTATTTTTATGCTATATCCTGAATGAAAACACGAGTAGGGATGGCAGGAGTAACCAAACTTAGGTACTCAAGTAAAAGCAGTATTTGTTTTAAAATATTAATGAAGTACAATTGCAGTAAAAGTAAAAAGTTCACTTCACAGTAACACACTAGTGTTGGCTACTAAGCTACTTCTGTGGCCACAGTTGCCCTGCGGCAGACTGACAAAGACATGGCGACCATACCATTCCACCCCGACCAAATAAACCAATAACAGTAACGCACATATGGTGGGTGGTGTTGCCTAGGGACACAATGCCTCTATGAACTCAGTAGGAGCTGGAATAGAACCACCAACCTTTCCTTTAGTGGACAACTTGCTCTCCCACCTGAACCACTGCGGCCCCAATGCTATCCAGAAACACATTTGTTCAAACACTGAATAACAAACTACTGTCAACTTCCTAGATGCACAAACACTGTCAATATTTGCACTGCCATCCAAATGCAAATCAAGCTGTAGCCGGCAGGCAGGATCGGTATTTTCTGAGATGCAACCCGCGATGACTAAATCTGCCGAATAACGTTTCAACTCATTAATCAACATATCACCCCCGCTGCCCACATCACTGCCTAACCCAGATGTTAGGGGGAGTAAATGACAGTCTTGTTCTGAAAATAGGCAGGAATCCATCTGAAAGAAACCTCCTTTAGGAAATATCTGGGAATTGTACAAAGGCGATCAAGGCTTCTAGTACATCCTCTAGTTCTAGCTATTATTGGGACAGCCTCATAAAGCTGCCTCACATTAGCCCCGTGCCATAGTGGGATTAATAGGACAGGTGTTGATTAAAGGGCCCGGCTTGTGTGAAGGGAACAACTGGACCATCAGGCGAGCGAGAGACGGGGAGAGAAATGGAGTAAGGATGCTGCAGCAGATGGGTCGGACTGAACATATTGATAGGAAATTAGATTTGGGAGACATTAGAGTTTACAGCCGGCAATACATTACTGTAGTGTCAACGTTGTTTACATGTTATAAATTAAGTCTTTTACTTGGATTAATATATGCTAGATGTAGTGTGAATAGAGTGAAAATGCACCATTGTTCAGTCTTTGCAATATTATAATAATAATAATACATTATGCATTCACTGGCCATTTTATTAGGTACATGGTCTACATAAGTGTGGTGTTCTGCTGCTGTAGCCCACCTGCAGCATGGTTCTGTGTGTTCAGAGATGGTCTTCTGCAGAATTTGAGTCAACAAGTGGATATTATCTGAGCTAACGTTGCCTAAGATTGAAAACCAGATTCTAACCTCTGGCAACGAGTCATTTTCGCTCACAGAACTAGTGAATGTTACCCATGAATGTACTTTGTTTTAATGATAATTGCAGAGTCTATTATTGTTTGTCATTCCCGTTCAGAATATTTGCAGCGGGTTTCACAAAACATCCTCTGTCTACATTGAAACAATTTTCTGAAGCACTTTTGCCTTTGACATAAAACACCAATGACAGCTGGACAGAAAATCAAAGTTTTTTTTAGAGTAAATATGTACACAGCATGTCAAGGTTATGGTAAGGGCTAGTAAAGAAGACATATAGACAGACTAACAACATCCTTATTCATAACATGGTGTCTGTGCACATATACGTCAGAGCGCACATGAAAAGGATGCAGCATATTGGCAAACTGCTCCATTTGCCGCCTCACGTCACGATAAAAAGGTCATCACTTCGTGCAGACCACAGTGCCATCTTCCTCCCATCATGCACTTCACTGCCCTTTGTGAAGCACCGCTTTCATCGACGACATGGCTCTCCAAATGGCACCGGGGAGTAGTTGAGTTTCTGTGTATGGCAAAAGCTACACACGGTCTGCATGTAATAACCCTAGGACCCTGAGGGTATGCTCTCATCCAAGTCAACACTCATCCCATTAATACAAAATTGGTGCCCAATAATGTGTTTCATTCAATCTATTCTAGGATTTGGGAACCTGTAGGCCTTTGCAATTTAAACACATTAGATCAGTGCCATAGATCTAAGATAAAGGGAATACAAGCATATTGCAAAAAAGGTCATCTTTCCATTTGTGTCCAAACTTAATGTAATGGATGGTAGATACTATTTTCAACACCATTGTATGTTTGAATTTAATAATCACAATGACAACACTATTCAGACTCCTCATCTATATATTATACTTTATAATATGATTGTTATATGATGAAGGGCTTTGTTGAACATTTAGTTGATCATATTTGAACAGTCCACTACAATGAATTATCTTTGGTTGAAATATGAATGTGAAGCTAATGCGTCAACAGGATGAAGAAAAGATGACAGTTGTTTGTGTTACTATTTATAAGTTGTATCTAATTCTGATAACTCGTTTTAATATCAAATAGTATCTTAACATCTACTTCTCATATCATCCTCTATCTCATGGTTGACTTGCCTTAATATTTCCTGGATCACAGTTTGAGTGAAATGGTGAAGCTGACAATCTGCTTCCTCTGTTTAATTCACACATTTTAATTGGAATGGAGGATGTGCACCCACAGGGCTTTATTGCAAAGCCTTCATTAGCAGGAGTAGTCTGCAGCAAGGGCAGTGGGAGACCCGAAGGTGAAGCCTTTTGGAGCCTTGTGACCCTATTCAGCAAACATATGAGTAGCTAATTGAGATGGGCCAAGGTGCTGAGCGGCTAGGGTCGTGTCAAGCAAAAAAGTGAAATCCTCGGCAAAAAATACCACCTTGAACTGGAATCCTGTGCGCACCGGGGATACAAAAGATATATACACCTATCTAAGATCAAATACATTATGCATGAGATTTTCAAAATGAGATCTCCAACACTGAACTTCAGTGTCTTAGCAAGAGCTGACTTATATGTAACTATCTAAGACATTTTTAGGAGACCAGCTAAAATTGGTAGATGCTAGCTTAACAGCAGGAAGTTCAAACACAACAGTTGATATGCTGAACTTACATTAATCAAGACATTCCTTTTGCAGAAAATAAGTGATTTCTAGACACTTACAGCAGCACAAAGTCAAATCAAATTGCCCTTTGAGGACTTTCAAAGTGAATTTGTAACATTACCCTACAATTACTAAGAAAACTCAGTACATTTAAGTATATTCAAAAAGGTTCATTTTGAAGTTCTAATAAAGTTGTATTAAAGACTTACATTTCCAATCAACTGGGGCCAAGGACAAGAATATGCTTTTGTGACAATCTGCACTTCAAATAATGAGACACTGCATGGTAAAAATTTAACAAGATCTTTCAAATGATCAAAAGTACTCACATATCTGTTGGAGCCATCAAAATCACATCTCTCGATCTTGCCTAGGGTCCCATCTGAAAAGTACAGTTTCTCTGCGGTGTGGTCAATGGTGAGGCCATTAGGAGTCAGGATGTCCGAACTGATAATAATCCTCATATTGTTGCCCGACAAGGTGGATCTCATGATGCTGGGCCGCTGCTCATTCCAGTTGGTCCAAAACATCAGGCTGAAAAGTGACAGTGAGAAAACATGTAATTATGTGTCAGCAGGCGGCCATCTTGAGCAAGACAGGAAAGAAAATGCATTGACTTAAGTGCCGTAATGTGTAGATGTCACTAAATAATTGGGCACTTTAAAACGAGGCAAAACAAACTGAATGAATATGTAAAGGCCCAAATTATATTCAAAAATAATGGCATCTATCATTCCTAGATAACTTAAGAGGTAGATTGTTATTTGGCATTTGTACTAAAAAGGTCATATAAAGATTTCATTATATTAAGAGAAGATGAGATTAGATTAAGAGAGTGTGTACTTGGGTGGCAATAACAACTGTTACATTGAATTTATACCACACTATTTCAATGTACAGGAAGCCTGGAGGGCCACATGCTCTTGTAAATACATTGTCATCCAGCCAATGTATGTAAAATAATATGTTCACTATAATTCCAGAAACATTATTATTGAAAGAACTGAAAGAGATGGTTGGGCAAATGGGTTGTTGTGTAATGAATTACATTGTATTATTTTGTAGCCGTACTAATATGTCATTTTTAGAGATTTTGTTCCATTTTAATTACCTCTATACCAACTCGGCACAACACACCTTATAGCTCAGATTATGCAGACTTCTCTGATACACTGCAAGTTGTTTCTAAATTACATTACAAACTTTTATGCTTCTGGGCTCCGGTCTCACTTTATAATGAAGTCCAGTCTAGCAGGATAATAAGGTTTTCGGTCAGAAGTCACAACCAGGGACTGCTAATTACTCACCGTGGTTTCAGCTCTAATTAACAGACAGTGTTACTGAAGTGGGATGAATGTGGTGCCAAAAGCCGGAGCAATGCGATAGTTTGCGGTCAAAAAATTAATTTAGTTACATACAACATCAGGAACCAGATCTGTGGTTTTCTCAGATTCTTGGTAATGCACCATGATTGTGATTATACAGGTGTTAGTGTGAGAGAGGTTTAACAGGAATACTGATGAGGTTGATCATGAAGTGTGTTTTCTCAAAGGCTTTGAAATTAAAATTAAACCTGAGGCGATTAAATTGACTGTTTGTTTAAACTCTAATCTGATGGTAATAAGGCTTACAAAAACTATTATTCATTAACATGTGTCATTTTTGTCAAAACACTCACACTAAGCATCATCATGGTCATACTAACTACAGGCAATATATAACTGCATTTATTTAAAGGTCCTATATTATGCAACCTTGATGTTTCTGAGCTTTTAAAGAAGTTCTAATGTGGTTTCTACCTCAAACGCACATCCAAAGTTTTGTTTTGTTTCATTCACACATGTGTGAGTAATTAATTATGTTGAGCAATGTAGTCCTTGCTGAAAACAGATTCAACTGTGATATAACAAATAGGTGGTGAAATAATGTAATGATGCAAACCACTCCTCTCTGGGAAGTGCTCCTGCCTGCTGCTATACTGTAAAGAAACACAACCAGAGAACCATTGTTGCTATTACCAATTAACAAAATATCTGATTGGAGAAGGTGTGTGTTTGGCTGTGAGGGTGTCAAGGCTTTGTTTAAATCCCAGAAGAAGTAAAAAGTGGTTAGAGATTTTTTTTTAGAAACCCCCGAAAACCAAATGGTTTGGTCCTCTCTTAAAGAGACAGGTGTCTAATCATAGCGTATGAGCTCCACAAAACAGCATGTATTAGATACTTAGTGTTTCATGTTGCAAAATGTATGGATGGAGTCACACCCTGAAGAAGGCACAAGTGTGCTTTTAATTACTCCCTAAATTAGCCCTCAATGAAATAAAGGTAGTGTAGTGCCTTGGATTTTTTGAGTTATGTATCCAAAATGGACTGTGAAATGTGCAAAAAAGCATAATATAGGACATTAAACATTTTAACATGCAATATTAAAAGTCCCTTTTGAACATTCAATTCCAAGTCAAATAAAATACATTGTAAATATTTTATTATGTGGTGCATTCTTAAGTTGGAACTATGTTTGCTGCTCTTTATTTAATTTTGATTTTTTGATTTATTTAATGTAGACTGTTGATTTACTGACAAGGTTTTTTTTATTTTTTTTACCAGAGGACAATGGACGATTGTTTCAACAACTTAAATGTAGGCGATTCAGATTTGGAAAAGTAGTAGTTTTCAAACTTTTAGAAAGCATGCATGTCATAACAGGGGTGTCCCTTATTACTGGAGCACATAACACGAAATCTGTGTTATTGCTTCTGTTTGTTTACTACATTATCTACTACAGGCAATAAGTCCCCCATCACCACACCCCTTTAAAATACTATAAGTGAAAAAGTATTTCTAAAAAAATCAACTGTGACCTCAAAGGTGAACATTTGTGCAACATTTACATTCACAGTTGTTCCATGTTACATAGAATTCAAAATGAATGAAAACAAAAAGCGACTCTTACTTCTGACACTCGTCCAGAGCCAGCACATGTGGATGGTCGTCCTCTGACAGAGTGACTACAGCCTCTCTGTAGAAACCAGTGACTCTGGTTTGGTCCAGTGTGTGTCTAGTGATGGTGGAGGTGGTCGAGCTGGTCCAGTACAAAGTGTCCCAGGCTCGATGGTACGCCAGGCCTTCTACAGAACCCACATCTATAGAAGACACAGCAAAGAAAGCTCAAAGAATGTGTTGAGTATAGCTAGCAAAGACAAGTGTACATTTACTGGCCACTTTATTAGGTAGACCCAGCTCTCCATCACCACAACTCTGTCATGTTTGAGTTGACAGTGTTTTTATTGTCTACTTAAATAACCTTTCTTCTTTATTCTCCCACTTGGTTTGGCTTGATGCAATGGGATACGCTATTTTAGAAGCAGGATCGGGTCTGCATAATTTAGTGGCCATAGTATTGGCAATAACCTTTAGCATGTCCTTTGATGCCATCATCTGAAATTAAGTACCTCTTTGCAGCTAACCACTCAAATATATTCTTGCTACTCTTCAAGGTTGCTGAAATAATGAAGGAAACTGTATGTTCGAACCGAGCAAAAGCAAAAAGATGTGCTTTGCAAATAGTGAATTCAATATATAATGAATTCAGTATTTGAACAACGCAAGAATATATTAATTTAATAATAAACACGATCAGAAGAGACGTAGAAATGTGGCAAGACAATACCTTCCATGTTTTTTTTTTTTTTTTTAACATTTACGTCAATAAAATGAACTTGAAGAATATTGCAAATCCAATCAGACTTTTCATACAGCCTTGTTACAAAACTTCATAAAGGTTTACACCATGGAGTTACTGGACCTTGAAGAGATAGATATCAGTTTATCAAGCGTACAAAGAATTGCTTTGGTTGAAGCTCTGGAAAGATTACCTGAATGAAAAAGGCTTACACGTGCATCTCTTCATGCGTAACCACATTTTTGTTGTTGTTCTCCCCAAAACAAATTTCCATTCAAGGCACAATTGGGGAGGACAATAACTGGTTCTGGGTTTGGTAATAGGTGTCAGCTCAATGAGAGCAACAACACTAATTCATGAAAATGGGAAAAATACAGTGCCCATTATACAAATCAGTTGGAGTCGCCGGTTTGATAAGCATCTTGGTGTCTTTTAGTTTCTCCTTTAGCATTTACATAATCGTGTTCATTTTGTGACTGTGGGCCATAACTCATTGGTACGGATGGTGATACAGAAGTTGTCTGTTTTCCCTTATCTCAAAGACCATAAAACACTTTACCCGAGTCAGCCTACATCACAAATTAATAGTTTGTAATAAAAACTGTCTGGAAGCTTGGAGTACCACAGGAGATGTTGGTGAAGTGCTTGGGTAATTAATGGATAACATGGGGTTTAATTAGTAAAATAAGGGTGATTAACCTCTTTATTCCATGACGGGATACTGGCTAAAATATATCTAGTGTACAGTGTGATTTATAGAGGGATGAGAACCAAAAAGGGCATAAGTAATTATTATTGTATCAAATTAAAGCTAATTGGCGGTTAGTGCCTTTGAACCAATGAAGTTCAAACTTCGGGTTGATCTCTGTGAATGGAGTGTTACTGTCCCTTGTGACTAAAAGTGAAAATGGATCATTGTCTGTCAGCCCTGCTCATTGTACAGGTTGAACCCCTCCTAAGGCCCATAGTTGTTGTGAAAGTCTTCAGTCATCTGTCAACCCTAATAAAAACAGTTATTAACACTATGATCACAAAATATTGCCAGGTAATAACATTTTACACCCAAAACAAAAAATATTACCAAATAAAAATAAACTATAATACATTTTTAATAAGACAATAAGGAGCGGTTGTAGAATGAATGCATCGTCTTTTGGCTACCTTATCTCAAATATATGTATTTTTTGTTGTATCAGCGTGATTTAATTCCTGTATCTGAAGGCTCTCTACTTTGTGGCTGTGACAGATTGTGTAGTCGGACCAATCCCTCTTTATTCTCACTAAAGCTCGGTGAGTCCTGTCTTGATCAGCTTCAGTGGAGTCAGTTGAACAGCTGAAGCCTGTGTTCTGCTCTGCTAGCATCCTCCGCCATTCTCTGAAGTCTCCACAGGGACCAGAGCTCAGCACCTTCCCCCCTCCTCTTCATAGGCTGAGACTGACAGTGTGTTACTGATCCACTCCCACCCAGAGGAGCAGCAACAAGATAGGCAACCACAGCAAATATTTGGGGGGCCCAGATGCAATATAAAGAATTATAGAAGAATTACTCTAAAAATAAAATTAAAAAGAATTTCATTTAGAAGGACTACCGCCAATCAACGTTTCAGAACATATATTTGCAATCTTTACAATGTCTGGCAGCCATGTTGGATTATCTACAATAATAGTCATTATCACCAAAAGTTACTTGGGTACCCATTCCCCCTCACTCACAGAGACACCACTCACACTAGAACAGCTATGGAAGCCTTTCAGTTTATTTATTATCTTCTCCAATTGAGCAAGTGTCGTGGGGGACCATCTGTTGGGATGTGTAGTCTCCAAGTGTCCTTCACACCTAAGCACTCGCTAAATGCAAAATCAGCATGGATGAATGAATTAATTCAAGAGCTATTAACATTTTGACATGTATGCATTCCTGCACAGTCTTTTCAAAATATATTGGTTTTTGTAATGGATATTCCCTGATGATATGTTGCTTGTAAAATACTGTAGCTTTAACTTTTATCTGACTTTCACTGAGTCTATCTGAAATTAGCATGAAGAGACAGAAAGATGTGAGCAGCCTACAACCACTGATACCTGTCCTTAAAAAAATATATACATACAAGTGGGAAGCTAATATAGATCAGCCTGGATATGCAGTCATCACAGTCATATCCAGGGGGTAAAGAGTCTTCAAAACCAGATATTAAATCTGAAAGTCTAAAAGTCTTATTAGGGATGTGTCTTAAAATAACGGATGAAGAAATGCTTTTAATGTAATCTGAAATGTCTCATGTGATTAAAACCTGGTAAAATAACACTGTCCGCATCATTCCCAGAGTGACAGCCATGCATTAGTCAGCAAAAGACTGTATCCAATTACTGTTGGTGAGCAGCAACAATATGTTTATGTGATCACAATCCATTTATGAACCCATTTCTACAGGACAATGGCAAGATTAGGCTCTTTATCCAATAACTGGTAAATGCTGGCACTTCACAGTAAAATATAGGTCTATACAACTAAACCGGAACCATAGTCACAAATACGCCATACTAACCAGATAAAACACAAGAGAATTTAGTTGGGCTAATAGACACAAATAAATGAAACATTACTGTGTAAATGTATTAGGCATGTGCTAGAAAAGGACAGAAAGGCTTAAAGTTAACAGCTGTATTCACCTGGCTGGTTTAGCTCTAAAAACAGATTTCAAAATCAATGATTCAGTCTGCGATTAGCAGTGTTCACTTTGAGAGCAATAAACTTAATGAACTGCATCATTCTTTAAAACATGTTGTCGAACCTGCCTAAAATATTTACACAGTACTGCGTGTGAATTTCAAAATACCTCAGTTTAAATAATGAAATAGTCTTACTTTCAGCCACAACAGCTCTCTCGGTCCAGTCGTCATTGATCATCTGAATATTTCCGTAGTGCATATCACTGAAAAATATGCGGTTGGTCCTTGTGGTCTCCTGGCTGTAGTCAAAGGCGAGGGCTATGACATTTTTGAATAGCGAAGGATTTTCGAATGGCTGCACAGGTGAGTTGAGGTCATTCTCATCAGAAAGGTGAATGCTTTTCAGTATAGTCCTCTCAGAGTACAGCAGATAACCTTCATAGCGCTCACAAGCAAAGCCGTCCTCAGCCAGGCGTCCGTGGGCACAGGAGCACGTACGCCGGCCGCTGCCCAGATGGAAACACAGCTGCTGGCACCCTCCGTTACTTCTGGCACAGGGGTTGGTACCTAGAATAGTTAGTAATAATAGGTAATTCTTTATAACCCCTTAGTTTTGATATGCGTCTGTACAAACATTTATCAACAGTGGATGACTATATCCACTCACTGGCCAGCACGTTTGTATTTGAATATCTCAGTATAATCCATTTCTAATAGACTCAGAACGGCCTTGCCTGGTACCAACAACCACGCCATGGTACAAAAATCCTCCTTCTTGATTTGAAATTTTGCAGTTCTGTCTGGATCATATGAGCTGATTATTAAGTTAAAAGGTCTACCTAACAAAGTGGCCAGTGAGTGCTGCATATAAACAATAGTGAATGTAACTAATTCTAACTATTTAATTTACACTTTTACATTGGGTTTGAAGATACAACTGATCAAGAGACACTTCACAAACTAACCTTTCTCTCTGCCTCTATTGAAGATGGTCACGTCCTTCAGATTGACCCCTAAACCACTTCTGATGGTCACAGCATCAATGGTGTCTGTCTTTAAAGCACGTCTAATTGAACCATTGGAGTGGGCCCTAAGAAAAGATGAGGAGAATAATATAGATTATTCAGTTCAATGGAAACACTTGTTGACTTTAAATTGAGTACCAGCACAAAAATGTAGATACATAAAACTAATTAAAATGCTACTCAAAATTCAATGTAATTTCCTTGACACATAGTGGTTGGAAATTCTGTGATTCACTGTTTGCTTATGCAGAAAAGAGCTGAGGAAATGATTGTGGTTGGGTCTAAAATAACACTTTTATAAAAAATGTATTTTCTAGCAACATGAACTAAGGGCTCTGGTTAGAGAAAATACCATGCTGTTTTCTGAATAACGGGCTCCTGACTTTCTTTCTGTGGTTGGGGATAAATCCTTGAGAGATTGAGAAATGCAAGTTGATATATTTATTATTAATAATTATTACAAAAGAACATAAACATATTTACAACAGCCATTGCCTGATCCAGCAACACTTTGGTCATACAGACTCAAGAAATAATTGTAATAATCTCCACAAAAAAACAATACTCCACTAATAATTCAGATGACCGCAGTTGGTTATTTGTCTTACAAATGGTATGGTTTGACTAAGAGATCAAACAGGATACAAACAGATACGAGCTTAGGACAGGCTTATGGTTGATCTAGAATTACATTTACAAGTGAGAAATTAAACTCAAAATAAGCGTAATAGAGAAAGATTTTGAGTCATGAATATTTGTTAAAGAAGATGGATTGCAAAATTTCCCAAGACATAGCCACCCACCAACAAGAAAACGGTGGTTACAATTCCCCATGTATCTAATTTAAAACCCACTGCTGATCAAAACTATAAAAGCCTAGTGATCCTAATATTTGCAGAAGACCTTTAGGGTAAGCTCTAATGTCAGGTTAAAACTGCATGCGTTGCGGTTCAACGAATGTGTGTGTGTGCATTTAAGAAAATAATAAATTACCTGTCAGACCAGTAGATGTGAGGCCCGAACACAGCCACTGAGAAGAGGTCCACGTTGGCCGCTGACAGTACAATCTCTCGGCTCTCACCGGTTTCAAGGTTGATCCTCTCTATCTTATCCGTGCGAGCATCACACCAGTATAATGTATTTTCCTGGAAGGTAATTTTAAAATGGATATCACAAACCGGGGCTGGGTCATATCTCACCCACGGTAAGTTTGATGAGGTGTGGAGGAGTGGAGCGGGTTTTCATGCATGTGAATATTGTACCTCGTAGTCTATGGAGATCCCATTAGGCCACATGATCCCGGAGTTCACCAAGGTCACCTGGTCTGAACCGTCCAGACGTGAGCGGCCGATGCAAGGGTTCTGGCCCCATTCAGTCCAGAAGAGATACCTGCAAAATACAGCATAGAACGGGCTTATTGTACTCTGAATTGTAGTCAATAGTTCTCTGCATTGAGTATTCATAATGTCATGGTTAAAATAAATGAAAACAGTAAATATGAATGGCTTTAGAAACTGTTAGTTAATAATTAAATCAGTATAAGGTTTGATCTAGTCACACACTAGAGGCAGTGAGCTATGTAGTAACAGCTGTCTTGGACCACCCAAAGACCAATACCACACAAGTACCAACCACATTCATGCCTAGATGTTGTGGGTTAAGTGTCTTGCTCAAGGACACAACTACAGCATGCACAGGTTAGAGCAGAATCTTGGTGAAAGCACTTATAATGTATGAAAATCTACATTGCAGGAGATAACATATCTGTATAATAAGGCACAGGAGTGGAATGGTAATAGCCAATTTCATGTAGACTGTACGTAGCAAGTAGAGTGAATAGAAAGCAATTATGTCTATCAATAGTATATCAAAATATGTATAATGTGGTAATGTATAGTGAATATTTGATACACCATTAACTAACTCAATATTTAACATTCAGCAAACGTATGATGCAAAAGACACTATATACCCCTTCTGTGGGTGAACAGCGATGGCCCGGGGCTGATCCAGTCCTTCAGATATGACCACTGAACGATAAGCACCATTCAGACGTGAGATCTCTATCAGGTTAAAGCCATGGTCTGTCCAGTAAAGATTCCCTGTGGAAAAACCTTAGTTAAAAGACATGTATTTAAAGGGAACATGAGGCTCAGTCAATTGCTATCATTAAGGGCACTACTTAATATTACACTGTAGTGCTACTAAAAGTGAAGAACATGAAGTGAAAATTTCCAGGACTTACTCTTGACTCGAGACTCAGAAGTAATCCTACATTTCAACCTGTACCTTTTCTTGTATGATATATATTTTCCATAATAAAGTGATAGCTGTAAATAAGTATAATACCTAACCATATAACATAATATAAATCCAAAACCTCTGAAATCACTAAAAAGGCTAGAAACATTTGAAAAGTACCTATCCAGGTCTTACCAAAAGCAAATCACCATACAAACCACCTACACCCTACACACTTCAGCCATATACCTAATAGCGTAGCTCCAGGTGATGTCTGCTGCTGTAGCCCACCTGTTTGATGTCTGCTTGTTAGTTTAGCACCGAGCAGGTTGTTGGGAGGTCAATTGTACAGTTACTGGCCAAATTATTAGGTAGACTTTGTACCTAATAAAGTGGCACAGCATGTTGTGTAAATCACCACCATACTAACCAGCTATCCAGTCGACCGCTATGCCTTCCACTCTGCTAATGCCTGTGGTGATGATGTCCTCCCTCCAGGTTTGGTCACGTTTTGCTCTAGAGATCCTGTTTAGGCCCATGTCTGTCCAGTACACCGTATCGTTAGCTGAAAAAAAAAATGCATCTAAAACATGAGGAAGTGGGATGATAAATGCCACAACCTACCCTCAAACAAAGCAGCCAGTGAAACCACATTTTTACTATAGCATGGACCATTTCACCAAATGTTGTGCGGGAGCTGTAAAGTATGATGGTAAAAATACCCCAACACTTCAGCCACGGCTTTTTGTTGACACAGATTGCTGGAAGGGGAAGGCAAATGTCGGCCAAATTTTACAGGCCGGTATATGGCTTTGTGCGAAACAAGATGTGAGTAAAACTATTATGAACCGTTTCTGTTTTTACGACACTATAACATCGGCATATGAAACAATGTTTGAGTTATTTTCTCAGAGTAAATTTGAGTCAATAGCTATCTAGAAGGTCACTTTATTAGGTATACCTTGCATTTAGGGGCACCTGATGTGGTCTTCTGCTGCTGCTTCATGTGTTCCTTCCTTGATGTATTGCAATTAACTAATGTCACCTCTGATCTCTGGCATTAGCAAAGCCATTTTTGCCCACAGAACTGCCACTCACTAGATATTCTATTTGTTTTCAAACCATCCTTTGTAAACCGGAAACGTGGTTGTATGTTAAAATTCCAGGAATCAATTTCTGAACTACGCAGAGCGGTCCATCTGGCACCAGAAACTGTGCCAAGTCGCATAAATCATCTTCATTCTTATGCTTGGTTTGAACTTAAGCGGCTTTGTCTTGAACATGTATTAAGGGCTATGGCTGGGTCTATTGTTTCGATTGAAGTTCACAAACAGGCAAATAGGTCCTTCTAATAACGTGGCCGGTGAGTGTATGCTTGTATGTTGTTATACTCTGGCGCCTTCATACACTGTTAACATGCAGTGTAACATGTGACAGGAAACAGCTGCGGGGCTTTCATCTGCTCAGCGCTGGTGGTCTGGGTTTCTTCAAAATGCCAAGTAAATGATATGCACGCATGTTATCAGCTGCAGACTTCAGATGTGCTTAGTAATGTGTTCACATATTCACCTGAATAAAGTAATAAAGACAGGATAATGAGCGCTCTTGTTTTTCGACTTTGGCTAATGTCTAATTTTAGCTCGACTTTGGCCTAATTCCTCTCTTTTCAAAACTCCCATATCATGATTAAAACTGAATTAAAGGAGTTGCTCATATACCAGGTAGTCTTGATAGTGGTAGGATAACATACAGATCAGTTATAATCTCTTGTATAATGAGCTATTATACGTGCACTTGCCAAACATCATTCACTGAATAGTTAAGTAGTGTTAAAGTCAGGAAGTCGCTATATGGTTCATGTATATTTTAAGGTAACAACAAAAGCAAATTTTTTTTAACTTATATATATATTAACTTTTTTTTACATGATGTTTTATAAGCAAAATTAAAACGCCAAAAATATTTATTTTAATTTTAATGGATTCAACTTTGGCTCCTGTAATCTATTTACTTTTTCAAATAATTGGATTATTTGCAGATTTAAAACTGTAGTCCAGAGCTTACCTAAAATATCAAATAAAAAAAAAATAATATAAATAACTTGAAATTGACTACCTGACCCCACCCATTGGCCTATACAGCAACCTTGACACTCTATTAAGCATTGTTTTTCTCCAACAATTACTTTTTCTTTTTAGGATGCAGAACCAATGGAGACACATGACATTTCAATCAGAAAAGTGCTTTCTCTTTTAATATTAAGTGCCTGTGCTCTATGGCTCTTCAGTTGCATTTTCCTTTAAAGTACCATTTCCTTTATTACGCCTCACTGCTGGTAATATCACATATACGAGACACTGACACCCTATAGACTATATATATAGCATTTGACCTTGTTATAAATCTATCACTTTTATCATAGGTGTCATATGTGCAGTATTTGAGAGGAAGGAGTATTGGTTCGTAAAGACAATTCAAGCTGCTGGGTCCATACACTTTTTGATACAATATCCAGGGAATTTCTTTGTGTTAGAACTGTAGCAAAAGCTTGGGAGGAAATAGTTTTATTTTATTCAAGGCAAGGCTTCCCTTGTAATGTGAACTTATTACTCTTTCATCTACGCTGCACTCCACATGCCCATAGACCATTATTCAAAAGGTTAGGGCCCACAAGAACAAATACTTTTCTTTGTCGCTCAGTGTTTTAAGATGGAGAAGACAAAGTTGGCCGCTGCGGGAAATAAAAGCAGGGAAGAAAGCCCTGTTGTCTAATACTAGGTTGACGAGTGACTTAAACCATGCTTTCCGGAATTGCTGTGGTGTTGTGCACACAGCACAGACTCAGCCCACACAGTCCAGGCAAATCTATTATATTGATAGTTGTAGATCGGGCTTGTGTATTTTTGGAGAAGAGTTTTGAAAAAAGTCTGCTATTGCATTTGATTTGAATGAACTTTGACCTCCCATTTTTATAGAAAAAGAACCATTGATTTTATTTGTCAATTTTCTCCCGCGATTGAATCAAAAATAGTATGAAATGTCTTTTTCAGTCTAAAAAGGCTAAAAATCTTAGTTTGAAATAGGAATGCTTCTCCACAGTATGTAAGAACTGTTAAAGTAACAACTCATGACTGTAGTTTCTACTCCGGTGGCAAGGCATTTCCTGTCATAGTCAAAGGTAAGTGGTAAACCCATAACTGTCTTTTAAAGGTGCTTTATTTGTCATTATACTGTACATACAAGGTACATACAACGAAATTACGGAGAACAGATGGATGGTCAGCCTGAGCCGCTGAGACTGAGCACGCTGCTACTATTGGCCGACCTGAGCAGCATGTCATTAGTGGTAGGGGAAACCGGAGCATTACAATATTAATGTAATCAATTAAACATTCAAAATATACCTGCATGAAAGTCCACTCCCACAGCAAACAGCGTCCCTGTGATGGGCATGAGCGCTTCACTGTGGTCGTCCGGGTCCAGCGCTAACCCCCTGATTCCCTCATGGATCGAATACATTAGGAAGGAATCCACACCTGAAGAAACACATTATAAAACCATTTTAGTCTTAGATATTGAAATCCTGGTGCTCCACTGTTTATTAGCTGGAGGACCCCTACCTTCACAAGACATACGGTCGCTACGCAGGTTGTATCCCACAGTGCAAGAGCAGCTTCGGGTGTTCTCTGAAGTGGGGAAGCATAGCTGGGAGCATCCTCCATTGTTTATCTGGCACGGATTCCTTCCTGAATTTTAAAAACAGAAAAAAAGATTGACAATGACGAAGCTTTTATCTCCATATTTATGTTGGCTGTTGGAGATATGGCGCTGTCGTTAGAGCTGAAAAGGAAAAAGATAGCTGGCTGGAGATACAAAGGAAGGTTTATTGACACATTAACAGTGGCCATGTATAGTTCCATAACAGGTTTCAACTGGTGTAGAAATATATTTAGTGTATCTAATTTTTTAATTTAAGGAAGGTCATCACTGAGATTAAGAACAGAAGAGTCCTGGGTCCCAGTGGTACCCAGAGGAAACCTATGCAGGCACAGGGAGAACATGCAAACTCCAAAGAGGTCTGCCAACCTGGGAATCAAACCTATTTTTGGAAGATATGGTTAAAATTATAAATTGTCTAAGCTATAGTTAGACTGACTCCACCACCTTTCTCTAGAATAGTTGAAGTATAGTGCCAGTATTGCCCACTCACCTTTCTGGCCCTCTCGGTCGTAAACTTTCATGTGAACAACTCCGCTGGTCTTGTTTCTCAAAACCACAGGGTTTCGTCCGTCTCTCTTTGTGACTGTTCCCAGTTGAGCTGATTCATCATCGGCCCACCACAGTTTTCCTCCTGAAACCAACACGGCACCAACAACACTGTGACTCATCTTTGGATTGTGACCGAAGTAAAGCCAAAACTGTGAACCAAACACACTTTCAGAATCAATTGTAGGCGCATATTCAGGCCACACAAAAACTAGAAATAAAACATATCATATGCAATAACTACAGTGGATACTAATTGGCTACTATTATTTGGATACCCTTAATACGACTAAGGATTTATTGACCATGCTCAATTTGATTGTATTAAACGATGGCTCATGGTCCAAAGAATTGACAAAACCATCAAGACTAAATCATTGTTTCCAAAAAACTCTGTCAGATGGAAGACCATGTACTTACAGGAACACATGACTCTTATATATTTATGCTTACATTGTGATAAATGAAGAGATACATTAGCAATATACAGTTTTGTGTAGTCCTAGTCCCAATGCTGTACCTCAACAATTAAAGCTTTCTCATGTGCTTCTCCTCTGACACAGTGCATCAGAAACCATGTACTTAGAAAAGATTCAACCTCTGCACTGGATGTTTATGTCAGTATTGATTTTAAACAACTCCACACCAACTCCACTTAATGCTACCTTCAGCTGGTAATGTATATAGTATATTGCCACATATTACAGCCAGACTTTCCACTTACCATTTATAGATAAAAGTAACCTTTCTTGAACCTATTACTGGATATAAAAGTGCTTTTTTTGGCCTAGGGGTCCAGCTGTGTCGTATTTGGTATTAAACATGTAAGCATATGTCTGGGAAATTTGGTGTATATGTGATAAATGATTGCACTTCATTCAAGTTGGTTATTACTGCAGAAGATACAATGACTTTATTTCTTGCGTAGATGACATTCAAATGCAAAATGCTAAATAATATAGGAACTAATTTCCTTTTGTCCAACTCAACTTGGTCAGAGAAGGCAAAACAAATTAATATATTTTATGTGTTGGCTTGAAGATTGAATATCATTGCTATGACAAATTGACACAAAAGCAATATTGATAATATCCTCATTAATCATGGTGTCTGATTTATCTACTGTCCATTTAACTTGTCAGATCTTAATGGTTGCAAATGTCTTGATAACTGCTTGAACAAAAATACCTTAAGATCCTAACCTGCATAAAACTCCACAGAAAAATATAAAACAAAAAAGTGTAGAAGGTTTGATGAAATTTATCTAGATTTAATAATTCTTAAAATATATAATTTATGCATTTCTTTCCACAAAGTTGCTGACTATGAACTTATGTGATGAGTACATTTTGTGCAGAAGCATATACTCAACAGTGTGACCCCAACCCACACCTGCTGTACAACACCAAGTCTGCCTGCAGCTCAGTTCTGTTTAACAAAGACGTTTACCACAGACATAAACACTAAACTTTTAAATGCAATGTGATAAAATGTATGTAGTCTATCTATAAACACTGTAATATTGGGAAGGAATAAGACATATTCATAACACATATTTATTACAACTGTAATATTGACAATACAAGTTAGCATGGGCAGCTATTGTAATTCTGTCTAAGAACAAGAAACTAGCCTGGTTCATGTTGATTTGAGTTTGATTCCATAGGGTGGGACAAAGAGATAAATCTAATTACCGTATTTTCCGCACTGTCAATGAATGGTCTATTTTCAAACTTTTTTCATATATAAGGCGCACCGTACCATAAGGCGCATTAAGCGAAACAAAAACAGTCAGACAAGTCAGTCAGTCAAACTTTATTAAACGCGTTCACAATAACTCTCAACATTGTTCAAATGTTAATGGGTGTATTCACAATAACTCTCAACATTGTTCAAACGTTAATGGGTGTATTCACAATAACTCTCAACATTGTTCAAACGTTAAT
>JAVQKC010142972.1:0-10646 GCA_036025475.1 Philypnodon macrostomus | reverse complement strand
ATATATGCACATCTGTGCCAGTGTTTGTATATATATATATATATATATATATATATATAGCACAACAACAATGGCACAGTTGTGCAATACCAACACATGCCAGATGGATGAATTGGTCAATGGATCTTTGTGTGTTTTGATATAACCGACGCCGAGGCCTGTTTGTTCGGTGTTTTATTTATTTTTTATGCGGTCGCTTTGATCTGCTGTCTTCTGTATAGATATAAATATATAGACTGAGGTGAGAGCTGATTGGATAGTGGAGTCTCGCGCGCCACAGACGCTCCAGACCAAGAGCTCCGAGCGTGCACGAGCTTTCTTGAGCTATCCGTGCCCGCGAGATTAGACTCCTTCAGAGGCAACACTTCTGCTCAACAGAGTGACCGCTCCAGGGGACAAAGGACATTACTGACCGCTCTGGCTCGTCAAAAACATTTAACACATATTTTATGATGTGTTCGAACCGAAGGAAACGGAGATAGGGGCTTGCCAACCCCCAGCTGGATGGTAACTTTCAAACATATCTTACATTGCCATCTGTAGGGATAAGCCACCGGGAGATACAGGTGTCTTCTCACGTCACTCTCTCCATCCCCTGCCCTGCTGTTGTGAGACTCACCCGAGGAGTCTACCCTTCTATTGACTCTATCTTTGTGACTTTCTGAGCCATGTTGTGGACAACGTGGCTCGTCGTATTGCTCTGCTGGGGGGCAACAAGCGGTGAGCAGCAGGCGGACCAGATGGACAGCGCACCGGCTGATGTCCGCCTGAACTCCCGCCGGCAGCGCACCTCTCCGCCCGTAGATCCTCTGGACTTCGGATTCGTACCAGCTGCGGTGTATGATACACATGCTTACTACGAGCCTGGCGCCGTTGGACTTCTCTTCCACATGGTCCATGCGTTTCTTTACGCCATTAACCCCAACAACTTTCCCTCAGGTGAGTGCCCCATCCTCTGCCCCCACCCAGGCCATGTAGATTTTTTTCCTCTGTGATGGCCTGGACAAAATCATCAAAACATCTCAGAGAAACCTTCAAAAAGCAAGAAGCCACACCTGTTCTAGGACAGTTGTGGGTTTGTCTTCATAAAATCTGGTGGTGGGCTATTTCACTTGTTGACTTTGTATATCAAAGTATATAGCAAAGTCCACTTACATCAAAGTGTATCAAGGGAAAATATTTGCTCAGTGAGGCCTTCTTAAAATCCCACTGTGTACACGCATTAGTCTTATAGTGCATATACTAATGCCATATTTGTGCTGTAAAAAAACAAAAACAAATTTGCCTTCTCAAAGTTATCCTGTTCTTTGAAATACCCCCTAATACCCCTGGCATAAGGTAGGCCTACACATATATGTATTGTGTTTCATAAACCATACGAGCAGATTAACAGAACAAGCAGTGGATCAATAGCCGTCACAAGTCACAAGTGATCCTCGTCTGAATTAGACCCTGGCTGCATATGTGAGCCACAGCTGTATCTTTAATGCTTGGCCCAGTGGTGTAGTCCAGTAACCCAGTGATACATAAAAAGCTCGGCACTAAAAGGACTTTGTCTTGTATGGACGACTATGAGCGCTCACGTTGGAGGATGACACAGTGCAATAGGATTGAAAGGCTTTAAGTCGGTGCCATTTTGGTGCCCAGGCCGAGAGCTGCGGGCTGGGTAATCAATTAGCAGATCAGCGATTACGGGAGGCTTTCTCAGTCACCTGCATCACTGGGTAATACCTTAATCCACTGGACCATATGCTGCTCCTGCCCGGGACTTTTCAGTTTGAGTCACACTGGTGGACCACCCGCATGGCCCCCACTTCACCCTCACTCTGTACCACATCATATTCATATAAATCATTTCTGCTGTGGTCACATCATTCACTACAAACAACCCAATCATTACTTTGATTCAAGGTGCACTTTTCATCAGTCTTTGGCACCACGAGTCGTCACTTGTGCTTTCACTGTACCTTTAATGAGCCAGTGTTAAGCTGTTACTATCCAAATTAAACAAAGACAATAAAGTCACATAGAGCCTAATATAATTGGTTAAGCTACGAATGGTTAAGATTTGTCATGATGCAAAAATGTATGACGTGAAACATTGGCCAACTGCAATGGGGCGAACTGCATTCATTGCTCAAACATACTAAGAGGCTATCTTTTCTAAATGTATACCAGGAAGGTATACATAAAAACAGCTTTATAATATATGCAAATTTACCAAGATAATGCCAGGGTAAGTAGAATTAGTAATTACTACAAGAGAGACTACAAGGAATCTCAAAGACATTCCACATGTGACAGTAACTTCTGATTGACAGTCTATAGTTGTTTAGTCTCTTGTAGTACTATGGTTAGTTTAGTGCTTAGCCCATTCACACCTAGGAGTTACTGGGGTGAAACTAAGGTTAGGGTGAGGATAAAGCCAAAGAAAGCAATGTAAACATCAGTCTGTCTGGACTTAGCACCAACTAACATCATACAAAGAAAGTTGTATTCACATTACTGTTATAGGGGCATAAATGTCAAAATCCACAATTCAAAACTTTAACTGGATTTATTCATTAATATTGTGCTTAGGTTGACTGGAGCCTATCCTCTCAAATTGGCTTTAGGCGGGATTTACCCTGGACCTGTACCCTTGGTAGTCGCATTGCTGACACATATACTGAGAGACACCCATTCACTCACATTTTTAGTTTCACCAATTCACATCAATTTTATTTCTCTTTCTAGTCACTGTTTTGGTAATGGCTACGCTTCTTTACTGTTACTTTTAAGCCAACTGCATGGCCTATTATATGTTACTGAAAAGGCCCCAAGGCATTCTAATCATTTTTAATAACAAAGAAATATAATGCTTTCAATTCCTGTAATATTCTGACCGTACATGGTGAAGAAAGTGTGAATGTGTCTTATCCCTGACATACACAGTGGATAGATTAGACTAGAGGATTAGCATCCACAAAGCTAATGCTAACATTATACTGCCACCAGTACTACAGATGGCATTGTCTCACACAGACACGTACTAAAAGTGGGTCATAGTCTGGGTGTTTATCTGTTTGCCCTTATTACTGTCATTGGTTGTTTGTCTGGAACCGTGTTTATTCACATGAGCGACTCAAGGGCTTCTTTTTACATACTCTTAAATTGTCCTTAGGTTGTATGTGAGGCTATAACTGTTAAAGAGATGAATAAAGATATGTGATGGTGGTCAGTCAGCTTATATTGTGTTAAGGGCGCTCCCCCTCCCCCCTCCCTGACATTAGTTATTTTAGAATTTTTATATAGTGAGAAATAATTTAGGGCTAGGCACATTAACACATTATAATATTGTCTTTATACTTTATATCTACTGTAGTTCATCAAAAGACACTCGCATTATTGAATTTGCTGCGTAACAATCAGATTAATTGTGGTTAAATATTGTATTATTCTATTATATTCCCGAATAGAAACCTAGGGGAAACACTGTATGGTAATATTATGAATAAGGTATATGTACATATTGTTCTTAGTCCTGTTGTCTCATTGAGGAGATGAACATCAGCTTGCACAAAAATACAGTTATTATTGTATAACTTTCTTAGCAGGTTATGAGCTAACAGAGATGCTACGTCACTGAGTTTACAACTAGCATCCAACGCCACTGTGTATTTCTGTGATATTAATTATGAAATCAATCATTCATTAATTTTCCACGTCATGGTTCCGGGTTGCTGGGGCTGGAGCCAATTCCACCTTCTGTAGTAAGAATAGACAAGTACAACCTGGTCAACTGCCGGAGCATAGTATTCTTATTTTATATTTTTTAATTCCAAAATGAGTTTAACTGTGAAGCCAGTGTGAACAATAATGTAACAGCCCTGTCATTAACAGCTTTTGGCTGCCGGTAGACGGATGAACAATCGCTGATTGTTTCAATAATCAATATTTTCTATTCACTGTTGGTGACACTGTTTTGTCAGTTATCCATCTAGAATCGGCTGGGCTATGTAATCTTGCTATGCTCCTTTCTCCAGTGTTTCTAACGCATCGCTCCACAGTTTGTGTTGCCGCCAGGGATTTTCTTCTCCATAACTTTCCAACTCAACTCAGATACAAACCTGGTAGAAAAAAGTTAACTAAATGAAAAAGTTTATTATTATTAATACTTTACCAACAAACATAGGCAACACTAAACTACTCGAGCAAACTACTAGAGCAAACTACTAGAGCGAACTACTAGAGCGAACTACTAGAGCAAACTACTAGAGCGAACTACTAGAGCAAACTACTAGAGCAAACTACTCGAGCAAACTACTAGAGCGAACTACTCAAGCAAACTACTAGAGCGAACTACTAGTAGTAGAGCGAACTACTAGAGCAAACTACTCTAGCAAACTACTAGAGCGAACTACTAGAGCGAACTACTAGAGCGAACTACTAGAGCGAACTACTAGAGCAAACTACTGGAGCAAACTACTAGAGCAAACTACTAGAGCAAACTACTAGTAGTAGAGCGAACTACTAGAGCGAACTACTAGAGTGAACTACTAGAGCGAACTACTAGAGCAAACTACCCAAACCAAACTAAACAACTAAAATAGTTCCTCTCAGACTTGCACTTCCTCGTGACATGTTGCTGTCTTTAACAAGGACAACTGAAATATAGCTCAGACATCTTAGAACTAACAGATTGAATTTAATTCACATTTCACCTGTTAAAGAGATTTAAGATTAAATTAACATTCATATAGAATTCATTCTGTTTTGTCTAAGGCAACAAAATTGATCTTGATGTTGCATAAAAGTCTGTAATCCCTCAGAGTAGGTCACTGTCAAGGAAGGTATATATATATATATATATATACATGTTAAAGCAGCCAGGAGCTATCAACCTTTAAATAGTCTTTTTTTGTTATATCAGTCCTTACATAGTAACATATCATAGCTATATCACATTATGATTACTTACATCGTCATGTAAAATGCACACATCATTTTTGGTGGTCAGATTCATTAATTTTTCTTCCGATGTTTGTCCCTCTCTCCTTTTGTTTGCTCTTATTCTGGGTCACTGATTTAAGCTGGCCAAGCTGAGCTGGCCTCGGTGGCTAATGCTAACTAAGAAGCTGAGCAACAACAGGTGGCATCAGCACCACTCAGATGTGCTGCTCATACGATAAACTTACCCAGGTTAATTACACGTATACATCTCTCACTTCTCACAGTACATGTTAAGAGATGTACATATAATAATTTCTAACTGTTTCATACAAGATGAATAAATCTGAGTGGTCTTCCTCCAGCGTTACGAGAAGGAGGTGATGAGAGGATTATCCCTATGGTTAGAAAAGACCCCCACAGTCTTTTACTGAGCTGGACTTAGTAAGACCTTTTCACTTTTGAGTAAATACTAGTTTTCATTCACACATATACACCGTACATTCTTTGGTAGCTAGGTTCCAGGATGTGGTAACTTTATAAAAGCAGTGCTGACTACATCATAGCAGACAGTAGAGTATATTTAATAATACATAATACAATACATGTACTCCATACCCTCCACTGAATCTATTCTTTGACCTCAGTCGGGTTCAGAGCAGACGTGGCAGCAGAAGGTACAGTATTAGGAGCATGTTTGTGTGTGTGTTCCTTGTCTGCTTGGGGTTTCCACTTTAAATAGTAGACAGCACAGTAGTAGACTTGCTTTTCAGAAGGATGTTGTTATGACCTGGCTGATACCGTTTAAGGGGTCACAAGCCAGTGAAGTTTTTGTGCCAGTCCCAATAAAAGCACATGGAAGATTTGTCACAGTATTAGTAATAGATTTTCCTAATACATGCCCTGCTTAGACAATTTATGGTGACACAGAAAGAACATATATGCAGACCCACAACTTCCTTTAAGGTTTTTTGTAGTTTTTCAGACCCCTATAACTCAATCTCTTAATAGGAATAGTTATCTGGTCATTGTCCCTGTCTCATGCAACAAGCAGCAACTAAACCCATGAACTAGGGCTGCACTATTTTGAAAAGAAAATCTAATTGCAATTAAATTAGCAATATTATCTTTAAAACCAAGATTCAGCACATTTCTTGAATGAAGACTCAAATATGAACTGTTAGATGTCTATAAGAATCACATGCCTTTCAGAACACGTTTGTAGAGGTTAAACCCACATGGGAAGCAGGTTGGGTTTGTTCAGAAGATATTATATTCCCTCAAAAACCTTTCGATTGCGATTAATTGTGCAGCCCTACCATGAACCCTGTATGATCGAAGAGAAGAAAATGAATACATTAATATGTTTTTTGGGGTGGCAGTGGCGCAGTGGGTAGGCGCTCGTCCTTCAACCAAAGGGTCGGTGGTTCGACTCCCCATCCGAGCGCACACTGTCGTTGTGTCCCTGGGCAAGACACTTTACCCACATTGCCTATGAATGAATGTGGGCGACTGCCGCAAAAGTGAGTTTACTTTACAAAAAAGTAGAATTTGTGGTGAGGGATAGAATAATTCTGAGCATACAATGAAAAAACTATGCTCATCAACATTTCTGTAAGGTCCAGTAAAACCTAAAAATCACTAATACATTCACTAATATTTCCTAACCAGGCCTAACCGTCTTATTTGCTATATTTTGTGGCTAATGCTAATTTCTCCATTGAAAATGTGGAAATGGTCTTGCCTCCAGTTGCCTCCATTTTGGAATTTAGAATCTCCTGTTTACAGACTTTGAAAGGGTCTATATTAACCCAACTACCTTATGCTTACACCTGCTGAGTAACAGTTGGGGTGAGTCAGGTAGGCTTAGCAGGCTGACCTATATACTGTGTACACTGTCTGCTCCCCTCACAGGTAAACTTTACAGTGCAGGTAGATTTGAACTAAACAGACATTTAGGACACACGTGGACGCCACATAATCTGTGATCTGTGTCTGTCGGGTCCAAGATAATAATAAGGTTTCTTTGGATATAACTCTACATGTTTATGTACAGTACTGTGCAAATGTGGTTTTGAAGGTATGCTGCTTGGTAAATCTAGCGTTTCAGAAATATGCATTTTTAGTTCAGTTTAGTTTACAAAAAGCAAAGTGAGCGTGTATAAGATCTCATTCCAGTCTATATTTAAGGATTGGTTCTTCCCACCATTTTATCAGATGATGTAGACTGCTCACATGCTTCTGTCTCTTCTGCTTATACCGTGCCAATAAATATCAGTATTGGGCAAATTGATAATAAAGGTATCGGCATCGACCAAGAAATGGCATATCGATGCATCCCTAGTAAAGGTTCCTTTCCATTTTGAACAGTCAACAGTGAACATTTTCACAGTGCTGTTGATATTGTTTATAGATCCATAATCCTAATTATACAATCTTTTTGTTATTTTATTTAGAGCTCATTGTGAGAGTTATACAGGAAAATATGGGAGGCATCAAACTAGAAGAATGGAGAAAGGTATGTTGAACTTGCAGTGCTTGTTAATGTAAATATATTACATGGACAGTGGATTTGATATACACTTATATCACACACATCTATTGTCTTTTCACCAATCTCACGGTTGTGTTTTCTCTTGTCTTGGCTTCAACTGCTTGTGTGTTCACTTACACCTGTGGTTCTCCAGCCAGAAAACGTAGTCCTGTTACTCCAGGTAAGCTCCTTTACTGGAAATCTCACTCACTCCCATTTCAAACTACAGAAGGCCTTTGGTCCCTGACTTTGTGAATGTTCTTCTACAGTGGCTGTACTATGAAGCTGGCTTCCTCATATGTTCGATCATTGGGATCCTGTTTGTGGTGCTCACGCCCATCATCGGCACCTGTTTCTGTGTGTGTCGCTGCTGCGAGAACTGTGGAGGAGAGATGCACCAGAGACAGAGGAAGAACACAGACTGTCAAAGAGGAGTCTACACCGCCTCACTCATCGCCACCTCCATCTTCATCATGTAAGACATTCAACTTAACGCACTACTTTCACTCAGGCAGGCACTAGGTAGACCCATATACCTGCTTGTAAGCATGAATACCCCACATGTCGTAAAATATACTGTACATGTACAGTTAAACGTGTGACATACACACAAAAAACTTTCATTGTCTCAGATGACTTCAGGTTACTTAAAGCTGAACAGTAGACTGATAGGAAACCAGGGAGAAGAGTCGGGAGTGACATTCGGCAAACTGTCGTGAGCTGGATTCGGACTCACGACGCCGGGGAGGGCACTGCAGGCTCTGAATATGGGTCGCACCCATACCTACCAACTGAGCTAAACAGCAGCCCTTAACATGAAATTTTAAAGGAAGTTCATGGTATTAATGCTACACAGCTATCTCACTTCCTTATGTTTGTCTATGTGACCAACTTTCACTGTGTTCTTAACTGTTACTGTTTAGTATACCAAGCTTGTGACTTCCTTATATATGAGCAAAGCTTCTGTATTCTCATTGGCTGCCACCCTTTAATAAAGCCTAGACGTCTTACACAGTAAACTACTGCTATAGATCAGTGTCTTTATAACCTTTATAACTACAAATTCAATTTACATCCAATCCATCAAGTGTCATATCCAATCATAATACTTAATGCGCAATTCAAACTGAATGCACTGTATCACGATTCAATGATCTTCCCAGATTAAGCCAATTCTCATAACTTCATACCACAATTCTATTTTTATTGCCATATCGATAGAAGCCTATTCTCAAAATTCATTATCAAATGCACTGTATACTGTTTTTTGTGTTTTGTATGTAGTGATAAATCTCAAACCAACAATTAGCTCCAGTCAACAGAGGCATCTTTTATTCTACTAGACAGTGTAGCTGCACTGTGGAAGAGGCAGGTGCAGGGTCAGAGAAATAGGATCCCACATGTGCAGGACAGTTAGGCAGTTAGGAGTTAGTGATATCAGTTGGCTCACTCTGAGAGGCCCTTCTGTCTCTACAAGGATTCACACCTACAGACTTATTTCAGCTCAGTATATTTTACTGATTGCTATATTTCCAACAGTTCCAACATTTTAATAGACTACTTACAATATAAAAATAACTCATATCTATTCACATCTGTTTTTTTAGGTTATACTATGATCACTGTACAGAAAGACTCCAGCCACCCTATTAGGTGTACATGCACCTAATGTCACACTCATTATGGTCTTTTGCTGCTGTAGTCCACCTGCTTCCTGTTTAGTAGATCTTGGTGTAACCAGTGAATGTCGGAGATAATTGCCTTTGTTAGCTATAGCTAGTTGCCTTTCTGTTATCTCCAACCAGTCCCAACAGCACATTTCAATTCACAGGACCTCCACTCCCTGTAAACCCTAAACAAGGCACTAGCCACAGCACATTCAAAGTCACTTAAATCACCTGTATTCTTTATTTTGATACTAGTTTGTCTTTGTTGTGCACCTACCTAATAAAGTGGCCAGTGAGTGTGTGTGTTTTATCAGTTTCATTACTGTACACATTGCTCATGAACTGTGGTACTCTAAATGTTCAGCAATACTTCCCTCTGCTGGTTATTACGAAGTACTGCTTATGCGAGTCACTGACGTTTATAGTTTTATATTTGTGTTTTCAGTTTGGGAGTCCTCATCTCTTATGCTGCCAACCACAACGTCAGCGCTCAGATTAAGAGCACACGGCGCTTTATCAACACCAATCTGAGAGATCTAAAGACACTGGCCAACAATACACCCTCGGTATAAACTCACACCAAGACTTCTACAACGTACATAGAACTTTAGATTTCCATGTGTGTGACAATTCTAACTGTTACTTTCTTCTATAGCAAATCGAATACTTGACAGCCCAGTACACCACGGCCAAAAATAAAGTCCTATCAGATTTGGACAGTAAGATAAATCTTTAAATGTTTACTTAATTGTTCAGTTCTGTTTGTCTCTGGTCAAACTGTGTGTGACCTTGGCGTTTCCACAGACATCGGACCATTGTTGGGCGAGAGAATTCAGAATCAGCTCGAAAAGGATGTGGTTCCTTCCCTGGATAATGCTTTGCGGATGGCAGGAGGTACAGTATATACGCTCTTTTATTACATACCTTGAACTAAATTGGAACAACGAGGTATCGATGTTATCAATGACCTTTCACTCCCTTAATTTTTTTACCTAAAGCCAAAGTTGAGAGTGCCATCAAAGGTAATGTGAGCTAATGATTGTCTGTGTTGGTGAATCGGTGTCTGTCTGTTCCCACTGTCCTGCCGTGACTTCTAAAAGGCTTTGTACCTTGTGACCTTACGTAATCTGTTGTTGTTCTAGAGATGTGTTGTTTGCCCATGTGACACTACTCAAATATGTGTTGTCCTTTGGTGTTCATCTTTGTTTTTGGATTGATTTTTGTCTAAGCTGCAGCATGCATTTCATCAAAGCCTGTTAACATAATCACTTTTCAATGCCATACAAAAGTCTGAATGATTATCACATTTAATAATAATGTGTAACTACATAGATTGAAATGAGAATTCATTTTAATGAGAGAGGTTCGAGGCCCTCCATGTTTTGCTGTAAAGATGAATGCTCTTGTTGGCCACACATCTACCAACTACATCTTAGACAGAAATATGTTTCTTTTTACTTGACTGTATTTTTATTTAATTTAATTTTTATTTTTATTTTTATTTTTATTTTTATTTT
>JAVQKC010142948.1:0-20192 GCA_036025475.1 Philypnodon macrostomus | reverse complement strand
ATGTTTGTCATGGTTTGGGGGCGGGGCCTCTTAATTGCTTGTTAACAATATTAAAACCCTTAGAAATCGCACAATGTCTGATTAAGGTGCCCATTGGTGACAGTTGTAGCAGACGTATGGGGCAGACGTATGGGGCAGACGTATGGTGCAGATGTATGGGGCAGACGTATGGGGCCGTTTCGCCGATATACACCTTGCTGTCGGAAACGACAGGCCTCGTTCTCAGTCAGTAATCAGTTAAAGTTGGACTTAATTTAACTAAATTGTGCAACTTTATTTTGAAGTAACAATAATCTTACAGTACATGTTTTGCTGAGTCTACCCACCCACTCTTTCTTGCTTTATGTTTTAGTCTGTCTGATTTCACCAATGTTAAAATAAAATCAGACATTATGTTCAAACTGTTACTTAGTACTTATGTAGGTATTTCACCAAACATTATATATATATATATATCTACTTGAGTAATCTTTTACATAGTATACATTTCTAGTTCTCAACCCACCTCTGAATGTTACACAATGTAAACTATTTCAAGGCTCCACTGGCTAAGCTGTGTCACATTACAGAATAAGTACTTTTGTCACAGAATACTCTGCATTGGTAATGTTTGTGATTTAGAGTAAAAACACAAAACAATGCATGATTAAACACGTACATATATTGTTTATACCGTTACATACTCAGTGCTGTCGTCTTGTCCTTGTAGGTATTCATTGACACAGTTGACCAGATAACTGAAAAGGCGTCCGTAGATGGCCTTAGCCAACTGGTCTCTGTACTGCTCCGACATTTCTACTGTGTGGCGACGAGTGATGACATCACCTAAAACAAAATGCATTATTACATGCACTATTTCCAAAGACCTGATAATTCCTTTGTCCAAGGGCTAAAGCTTTGTTTCTTGTCTATATATAATGATATATGAAAAATGAAATTAACATAATTTAGTTTGCTACCATTTTATCAAGAAAATTGTTTGATAATGTATAGAGATGAAAAACATTTTACAGTAAAGTCTCCTGATGGTTAAGAACAAAGCAAACAAATCAAAACAAGTGTTCGTGTGGGCAGCACCCAAAGCCAAGTCACAGAGGTTGTGAGAGCATACCTTTGAAGTACTGAACATCAGAGGTAAGGGCGGTACTTAAGTCATTGGAGCACACCTGCAGCATTCCAGCAACTGCAACAAGAAAGAATCAGTTGGGTTAATGGAAAAATACAGTAAATACAATCAGTCTGAGTTGCAGAATATAGCGCAAATGTATCTTAACATACCCAATTTGCAAAAAAAGTGTATTGCAATAATGTTATGATCTTGATCTGACAAAAATGGTTTCCTGGTTTGGTCCCGATTGATCCTTTTGACTAGTAAATCCTGTCTTCAATTTCAACTTAAATTTACATCCTAAAATATAGCTGCAGTTACTATGACACAAAGCATAATCAAATCTCACTATTTATATTGTTATTGCAAAATTCAACTAATTGTATATCACATCTTTTTATAATATTGAGCATTGCTAAATTAAGCCTATTACATCTTATGTCAAAACAACCCATTTGGTGAATAATGTTGCCAGGAAAAACAGGTAGGACTCATCTAGTGATTGTTCAGAACTGATTGATTGAAGAGCCTGCTCCGGTGAGTCACGGGCCCATTTCGGAGTAGAACCCGTGAAGCAGGAGCAGCACAAACAGGTGACAGCAGCCCCAGAAAAGCACTGCTGACATCACCACCAGCAATGACACATCTGTGACAATGAGACGCTCTTTCCCATTCGGCCACTGATGTCATTTGTTTACTGCCTCGATAAGGTCAAAAGTCACAGGAGGCACATGTAGCAATTGCATAATGAGAGAGCGAGAGAAGCGGAGTGAGAAAAACATTGACCATAACAGCCAGTAAAGTGTAGCGTGTAGACCCAGTGTGACCTCCGTTACCATGGTTATGTTTTTGGAGAAATGTGGCTGACCCGAACAAGTGACTGTCTGGACTTGACTGTGAGCTGGCAGGCCGCCGATCTCCAACAGGATGAAAATGACACAATGAGGAGGTGATCAACAGTGCAGTAAACCCCAGTGTTCACTAGCACTGCCAAGAGGTCATTTTATTTCACCAGAGTTTAGCCTGTAAATAAGAGCTTAACATTTTCTGCTTTGGTAAATAAAATTTAAAAAAAAAATCTTTTGATATGACACAAAACAACACAAATAGCCAGCAGCCCTTGCATGACAGCAAGGAAGTATTGTGTAGTATTGGGATCATATGATGACACTTATATTGCCTGGTCTGTGCCCATAAACATCTCTACCCCATTTCAAATACATGGTTAGATAAAATTAGTATTTTGCCCGATCATTTCATTTAAAATGCTGAATGCTTCTCATCACAGGATCCACAACCAACACACATCTGAAGATAACAAGATGATGGTCCCTGCCATGTGACAGCAGCACTGACCTCTCTCGAGCAGCTGCAGATCGGAAGGAAGAGCTGTATCGGCATCTGTCAGAGCGGTGAAGTGCAGGTCCCCGATGTGCAGCACAGCCGACAGCAGTGAGAACACAGAGTCCACCTCCTGAAAGACACCAAGTTTACAGAGATGAAGACATAGTTTGGGCTTTAATTAGTAAAAAGATTTAAGTAATATGCTGTCAAGAAATAGAGCTTCAGTAGATGAAAAACAAGGGATGGATACATTTCTCGTTTCTCTTGGGGATACTTACAGATACATCTAATTTACTAGTGAAAAAGACTAACAACTACTGGCCCCAATGTAAATTATTAGCAGTCTGGATGTCTTGATCAAACAAACATTTTCACACATCAGCACTTCCATTCACAGATTTCCTATTCCTACCTCGGTGCCCTTGAGCAGAGGACGCTTACTGGAATACCCTATTAAGCACTGCTATGAGAGGGGGAGGTTTTCGCTTGTGTGTGATTGTGTGTGTTTGTGTAAATATGCATTCTCTTCGGGCATGATACTGAAGCTGATATGGGAGAGATAAACACAAGCATTAGTCTCTGTCTGACACAATCTACAGAAAGACCCCCCCCACTGTTGGGAATAGAAGAAAGAGAGTGAAACTCAGCGATAGTGAGCGTTAATGAAGATTGATTTTTGGGTCTGGACTGGAGTCGTCTCCTGATGAGAGCTTAGACACAGACCAATGGTGGTCTATCATTTACACTCTACTCCAACATCCACACTTCTTCTGCCCTGTGCACAACCCTGCTTGTTTTCACTGGACACCAGTGTCCTCTGATAAAACCAATATGCCTCTGTTCTTTTCCCCATAGCCGGCTCCTCTATATTGACCGGAGTTGGATTAAAAGGTGAGATAGTGGTCATTTACTGCTGACAGATGCTGACTGGTAATCTAAGAATAGAACGTGATAATGGGCTGGGAACACAGCTGGTGAAGTACACAGGACATGCTGTGCCGTCGTGCTACGCATGTCGAGGATACTGCCTTAGGCAGTTTTGGAGACTTTATATTCATAATTGTGTCACATATTGTGACAAGGTGACTTTTAATTATGGATGCCTCACTTTTAATAAAACCTTAATAGACTAATTTATATTAAACTATTAAACTTTATATTATATTAAAGAGCAACTGCTCACCCAAAACTGTTTAGAAACAGGTTTTGAATGAAGGGCAAGGAAATTCTCTTTAAAGCGATACCAAATACAATGTGTAAAACACTAACAAATGACCAGGCCAGGCCTTAAATCAAAATATGGACCAGTGTCAAAAATTACATACACTCATGCACTTCACAGGGTGATTACTATGATTAAGCTACCACACAGAAAGGGTTATCATACCAGAAAATCAGATTTACTTTAGGCACGGCAAAAATCACTATTATGTTTGTGGCACCGATATCTGGTCTGGCCAGTGGACTAAATGCTTTATTTGGGGGAAGATTCCTGTCACTAGTGTTTGAAGACAGGTTTAATACATTTATGTGATGTGCCAGTCGATACCTGCTTGTTGAAGCCCAGGGCTCGGAGGGCTTGTTTCACAGTCATAAGCTTTTCTTTGCTTTGGGTCGAGGCTGTAGCAACTGAAGGGTTTTCCCCGAGAACACCTCCTCGAAGATATCTAAAAACACAGAAAAATAAATTCAACTGTAAAATATAAATACATACATGCTATATACAGCTGACCAAAAACTGTGCAGAGAACAACCTCATGTCTTCATAACATAACAGGCTCACAGACACACCACAATGCAGGGGAAGGTTTCTTACAAATGTAAAGTATGTCATAACCAGACAGTCAATATACTCTATTGTACAGCACCTACAGTATAGAGTAGTGCCTGACTGTAGCCTGACCTTGACAAGTCAATTGATGAGTCTATTGTACATACATACACTGGGCACCACCTATAACAAATGTCAGATATGATTGGTGACATGCAAGGACAAATACTATAGAGGCTTGTCTTACTCAGATCTCAAATAGTGGGTGGTAACTGTAAGAGCAAAAATGTGCTTGTAGTTTGTGGACATTATGCATGTGATCCAAAACAACTAAAAAAAATAACTTAATTTTTTTTTCAAATGTCAAATGAAGAGATTACATACTTATAGAAGTTGTTTACTGCAGTTTCACAGTTCAAGTGGAATGTGGTATGTACCAGCCATGTACCTGTGAGCCAGAACATTGTTGAGGTAAAGTGCACTCTTCTCCTCCGCTGATAGCCCCTCAGCCATCAGGTGGAAAATACTGAAATTGTGATGATGAGGAGGTAGATGGACCAGACGAGACTTCTCCAGCATGTAGGTGTACACCTGGGCTTTAAAAACAAATAAGTGACTTTAAATTAACAGGCAAAACACCTTATATTGTTACTTCAGTAATAAACTGTTAATTCATGGTCTGTGGACCTGCTTTGAGACTGTCTAATCAAATGTGGAGAAGGTAAAGTAAGGTAAGCAGGGGAACCATTTACCAACCATGTATGAGCCTCTACTGCCCCCTGCTGGCGTTTCTATCTTTCTACATCACAATTGCACTGAGGTCTTTTTTTTCTCTGGCATCAAACATACTTAGGGGAAAGATTTATGTTTGATAAGTAAGAAAATATAAAGCTGGTAAGTATATAGACAGCATTGGTTATTTCATTACAGATGATATAGGCTGAATAGTTATATATACATTTCTTATTTACTACATAAAAAAACATCTTTACTTGTTAAATGGTAAGTTAACAATTACTTACCTCTGAGTATTGCCCTACTCTTCTCACAGTACTGAATGTTCAACAGTTTAATAAAGCGGCTGGAGCTGTTGTTTCTCTGAGTTTTGGCATGACCAAATGCCTCCAGGATACTGTTCACCTGTCAATAAACCATAGGACACATGATGCTTTAAATGATGTGTAGTTACATTTTATTCCACTAGATGTCAGTGTGTCTGCATTTTATTTTGGCTAAATCTTGTGTCCAGTTAAGAATATAGAAGAGGCTGAACCAAATATTATATACAGTATGTTGATTGAAAATTGAGCATAGTAGCATTTTTCTTTTCAGAGGACTTACATGTTTCATTCTGGACTCCAGTGCAAAACCTGTGGAGCTGGAACGAGCGCTCAAGTGTCTCACAATGTGCTTACAAACTTCTGTCTTCCCAGAACCACTCTCACCACTGCAATAAGACAAATTATAAACATTTTGAAGCGTATATTTTTATTATTTTAATTGGTTTAGGTTTAATGTTTTGCTGGTTACTACAATATACTGTGCATACAAGTATTTATCATAATAATGTGGGCCAAAGTGACCATAAATGTGTTCAACAATTCAATTACCTTTTTTGTCTAAAATAATGTTTACTTGTATTAAAAACTGCAGGATGTTTTCCAATTTCCAATAACTTGTAACAGGGCAGATATTCAACCAGACATAAGGTACCTCTGTAGTACACACTGACATTCATCAACATTCACAAACGTGGGACCTGTGTGCTAACACAAAGCAGATGGTTTGTAAGGTCAAACGCCTTTACTAATGTATGTGTATCCCTCATAGCTCAGCGGAGAGGTCCAAGAGGCCTCTACACTGTCTTTTCATTTACCGGGTTTTATTAGATTTCAAGGGCATTTAAACCTCAGGAGGCTGCTGATTGCTAGAGAGTAGCATGTGTGGGCTTCAGTAAAGTTAGAGTAGAATGCATGCAGACTAGTGTGGTTCTCAAACTGTGGTACAGATCTCAAGTCCTTGTTTAGTCCTGGTTGCAGTCCTACTCCTACTTCTGGTTTTAGTCCTTGTTTAGTTCTGGTTTTAGTCCTTGTTCAGTCCTGGTTTGGTTTTGGTAAAGTCCTTGTTTTGGCTTTGATGCATTTTTCCGCAATCATTTCTATTTTTTGGTTAGTCATGAGTTAGTCTGATTTCAGATAATTCAAATTGTACTTGCTATGAAAAGCTTGAAAAACACTGCTATAGAATAAGCAAGATGTAAGCTTTTATGACATTGCACATTGTGAAGTTTTTTATTTGGTGCATACAGTCTTGTGCATTGTTGTGTGTGATTGAGTTAGAGATAGCCTCTGGCCGGGGCACATTAAGTTTGCCAGATTGGTTACAACTCAGCGGGAATGTCACTGCAGAGACGGAACCGGATTTAATTGCAATCAGAGAGCATCTCGGACCAACCAAGGATGAAGATAATGACACAACAATGTTACTACCCCTGAACTGGTCTGCAGCATGATTCCAACCACAAACTATTTATGTCTTAAGGTGTCTTTTACCAGGTGTTAAGTCAGAGGGGTGTCATCAGACCAGGTGGCAAAATATACCTTACTCTTATTTTCTCAATTATTCCGCTCTGTTGGATTTTCCTTAAACAACTTGAGGCGGAGAGTGCTACTATCTGTGTGTGTTTGTACCTCAGGATAAAACACTGTGGGCGTCTTTCTTGTAGCATCATGTGGTAAGCCCTCTCTGCGGAGGAGAAGATGTGAGGAGGTAAAGAAGAGCACAGACGGCCCGTGGAACTCAGGTACAGCTGGCTCACCTGAGGGAAACAAGTTAGCAAGGTGTCATAGCTCAAGACACATAAATATTGCAGGAAATACAGCAGACTAATAAACACAAATGACCCAGATTTTTGAACGTCTGGATCTTGTTTATGAAATAACAACTCAGACGCTACAAAACAAACAAGCAAAATATTAAAAAGGCACATGAAGTCGTCTGCCTTGGTACTTAGGGGCTACACTAATATGAAAAATTACACCAAAACCCTGAGATGTCTCTTTGTATTTGAAATACATTATTTGCTATATTGGGGGTTAGGACTGGTACAGACACCAGATCAGAGGGGGTGACAGACAGTTTGGAAGATGCACATATTGTGACATATGTGGTTTTTACAGTATATTGGCTTCTCACCACTCTCTCAGCTTGATATGACGCCTGGAGTGTATCCAGCCCTGCGGTAGGACTTGGACAGTCACATGTGTCTGGCTTTGTTCTTTATGAATGGAGGAATATCATGGACTAGTAATGGGTATACGGTATGTGGTAGTTTTAGTTTAGCAGAAAATAGCAATATTTAGAAATCCTTCCATTGAATGCTATAAAAAACTTACCAAAGTGGAATAAATTGGCAATTCCTTGTTTGGGTTCACCAGAAGAAGAATATGTCCAATATAGGTCTAAAAAGAAGAAGTAAAAAGATTATTATTACATCAAGTGAAATATTTGCATCATTCTTTGCTTTCTCTCATTGTTTTGCATTGTGCTGACTATGTATGCATAAATATGTAACAGCATTAGAAATCAGCCCCACTGACCCAATAACCTTTCCCAGTCAACACAACAAATCTGCCTTTATACAGTTCACAGTGTACAAACCCTGAGGCCACAGAGATAAAAATAACTCTCTCGATTTCGGACTGAATTGCTAACCCTCCATTTGTGCCTGGGTCCCGCAGGCATTTAGACAGTTAACCCTCCCTCCCATGAGATAACACAGGCCGAGCTGACATTCACTAGCATGCTCTGTCCTTAGGCGCCTGCTCAAGGTTAATGACACACAGATTCCCATTGCTTGAAGATACAAAATTTACTTTTCTCATAGGAAGTAACAATTTATTTTACCAAATGATATGACCAAAAAAAGTAAATTGGTATGAAATCCGAGTGTGTTTTTTTTTCAGTGTGGTCAAAATTTCAATGAGTATGGGTTTATGTTGTAAAAAGATTTTTTGTAGTCATTGAGTTGCTTTCCTTAAATCACCCTGTGAACATATGGACCATGCACAGCTTTTCTCCTAGATCACAGTGTCCATCAACACCTCTACATTTGGATATTTAGAAGAATTCCGACCTAAAGTTCTTCATCATATATATATTGCGGAATAGATAGATCCATGGCCTTATTGTAATCCTGTGTCCTTGTTTCCTGCTGTGACTGTCCCTAATGTATGTGGCCCATCTGGGTTTCCATAATAACACACTATTACTGGCGAAGACGCTTCACCAAATAGCTCTACATTGATCCAACTCCAGCCTTTGTTCACATGAGTCCCCATTTGAGATGTACAGGCAAGGCTGAAGTTTTAAAGGAAAAAAGAAAAGTCGAGCAAATGGTTTAATGGTTTAGACGAGAGAATTTGACTTGAATATGGTTGTGGATTTAACCTTTCAGTCGATCCAAATGGTACTGATTTTGTTATTGTTACCAGTAGAAATACATGGATGAGTGCACAGACTTTTGCAAGTTCAAACCAGGCAACACTTTACAAAGGCATGGATTCAGATCCATACCAAGTGATAATGAGTTTCTTTTACTGGCCACTTTGGGCTGAGATCTGTATCTTTAGCCCTGTCTTGCTAACCCTAACCCTTAACCCCTAACCCCTAACCCCTAACCCTAACCCTAACCCTAACCTTGGGCTGAGATCAGCATATTTAGCCCTTTCTTGCTTACCCTAACCCTATCCCTAACCCTAACACTAACCCACTAACCTTAACCCCTAACCCCTAACCCGCTAACCCGCTAACCCTAACCCAAACCCTAATCCTAACCTTAACCCTAACTCCTAACCCTAAACCCTAACTCCTAACCCTAAACCCTAAACCTAATCCTAAACCCTAACCCCCTTAACACTAACCCTAAAAAGGCTTTGAGGAGTAATGACATAGACAACCAAAAGTAAAATATGTTTTTCTCACAGATGGAGGTACACTAGACCGACCCACTTATGAGTGAAAGGTGGACTGTGTTGTCCCGAGAGGGGTGTGCTTTCTACTTCCTTTGTTCTCATAAATGTTTCATGTTGAGCATGACTTCTTGTGTAGAACAAGAGCAGTGGAAGCCTACATAGATTTGGTCGTTGCCAAAGCGCTTCTGCATCTCATATAGTAGACTGCTGTTGGTCAGCTCACTGAGGGATGCAAGGTCATCGTTAGGCGCTGGAGGCATCAACTTGACCTGAAACATGTAAAGTTCATAAAGTCAAGCTCATAAAATGAGTACACCATGTACAACATTGGTTAAGGCTAATATTCTGGATGTATTAGAGAAAGCACCTGCTCAAGTTTGCTAGAACCAGCACTAAAAGGACTATCAAGGCCATTGTCCTGTGAGGGCTGTCGGGTCAGTGCTCCACCAGCCTCCTTAAACATGGCACACTTCTCCAGAAAACTGTCCCTTTTTGAGATGGTGACACCAAAAGGGTTTCTGAAAAGATGGAAAGTGGATGGTTATGAAGAATATTAAAATATATTTCGAGGGAAAGAGGTGGCCATAAATGATGGATGCCACCTACAAACAAGTAGCATGGACACATTGTGCTTTAAGAAAATCACTCACAAGTTTTTAACAGAAGTGTTGAGGTCCTGCAGTCCACCATCATAGTGTTGGTCAGTTGAGGGCAGAGGAAACAATGGGTCTTTTAATCTCTGTAGCCAAATGTCTTCCCCATTGAGAAGCATTTCGGCTATGGGTTGAGATGCTGCAATATCTGTGACAACAGAAAAAAACACAATAAATGTCCTTGAAGTGCAGGTCGCATGCAACAATGTTGGTTTTAAACTATATTGTTCTATTCTTTTTCACTATGCCAGTCTGTCTTTAAAATCCTTGAGGAACAATGTGGACATTTGCAGCATGTGAACACGACAGTGGATCATTCGGCTGTGCTTAAGGACAGTGCAGTGAAGAGCCCCTGTCTGTAATGAGGACTAACAGGGCACTTGGGAGGAGACTGGCTTCAGACCATCTTTTCATTTTAGCCGGACTGACAGCCCCCTAGACTCCCATCTCTGGCCCTGTCTTTCTGTTGTCATGTGGCTACTACCAGTGGCATCAGGGCCTCAAAATGAAAAAGGGAGTGATTGTCTAGGTCTCCAAGGGCTTGTCTCACATGCTTCCTAAGCCGATATGCTCGAAGAGACTATTGATTAACGCCCATGTGAGTTGTGATAAAGCCATGAGATTGAGTGGTGAGAGGCAGTCCTGATGGTTGAGCCCACTAGTGGTTAAAAGGTTCAAACAAAGCCCACTGTATCTTCTCTTACACTTAAGAGTTACTTAAAGTGATTACATTTATCCAAAGCTTACATGGGAAAGTTACGGTTGAGTTTGGTAGTTAAGTCTTTCTTGGTCTTGAAAATATTTCACTAGCACAAGAACCGCATTCATGTAAATGTTTTAAATAACCTAATAATAGTGCACCTACTGCCCACACAGTTCATCAGCCAATCACAAAAGAGAAATAAACAGTGTTTTATAAATGACTTAGAACAAGCCATGTCTGTCAAATTTACAGAGAATGGAAAAAGAAAAAGCAAATGTCCAGTGGACCTTGTTAATGCCAGAGGACACAGGAGAATGGTCAGATTGGTTTGATTTGACAAAAGAAGTTTTGTTTTTTACATATACTTTTGTTTCAGCCTTTTTAGCTTCATTGACAGGACAGTATCATGACAGGAAATCAGGGAGAAGCGAGGTGAACTGTTGTGAGCTGAATTCAAACTCATTGTAAGCTCTGAATGGGCTGCACCCGACTGAGCTTGATAGAAGCAGGTTGATCCTTAAGGTGCCACGTTATTGGGCACAAGGCCTGCCTAATAAAGTGGCCAGTAAGTGTAAATGTGACCCATTGTTTTGCATTATCAAACATTATCAAACATATTCTACAAAAAAACATCAAGCTTTGTAATTAAAATCATCCATGCACACACCCGAATAATGACATGTTTTTTCTAATACTAGGTATTCATTCATAACATCTGCCTTTTACAATTAATATTCATATGTGGGCCTTCATTCACTGATAAATGAGTTCTCTGTTTCGGATACAGATGTGCAGTGATCGCAACATCCTAATTAGCGCCGTTGGATAGTGTGTTTGTTTTCTATTATCACGCTGATGATCATTTTGCATTTTAACAGGCTCATCTTGATTAAGTCAAAATCCATTTCCTGTGTGTCTTTGCTTCATTAACTTCCCTTTGCTAAAATATGCTTACCCATTTCCGCTCATATTTGCACGCCCACCCACAACATATGTTTGATGAGAGTATGTGAATGTGTTACCTGAGGGCTTGTCTTGGTTGCTGTTTAATAGCGTCGGGTTTGCTCTGTGTTTCAGGAGTCGGTTAACGATGCTTGTCTGTAAAATATAGACAAATTAAAAGATTTATTTAATCCTACAAATAATTATATGTTCTCAGACTTTTCCACTGAACCCAGGTCAATCCAGGTGTAAATAATACAATAGGAAATTATATAGAAAAATGCATTACAAGGACTATACCGAGACTAACCCAGATCTTAACTGGGTCTAAACAGTTCCTTAGATGTAAATCAGGTCTAAACAATAGGGGTAAACTGTCTCTACCAAGCAGGACAGAAAACAGGACACCATTGTATAAAATGCTGTTTTTTAAGATTGAAGAGTATTTAAGTTTCCTTCAAACTAAATTTCTAATTCTGTTTATATTCATTCGATTTTGCATTCAGCTCATTGTAGCAGGCCCCACTAAAGATCATGCCTCTCTCAGACTAACTGTGTAACCCATGCCAACAGCTGGTCAGTATACAGTATCCCCACTTGCCTTAGACTCAGTCAGCTGTGCTCAGCCTCACACCCTATTAATACAGCTTACACGTCATCAGCGGTGAACAATCTGAAACCTTCAATGAGTCCGGGTTGACGCAAGGACAAAGAAAAGGTCTTCAGTGCAAAGGGGTCAGCATGGACCCTATGACCACTTAGGTAAATAAACTACAGCAGTGGTTCCTAAACTTTACACATCAAGTCCCACCACTCAAAATAATTCATCTCCTGAGAACCATTTTAGTGAACAAATCTGCATCTAACCCAAGTCTAAACTAACAGTAAACTTAGACTCTATAAAGACTAAAACAGGCTTACATCAAAACTAAATGAGCATAAAGTAAACAAGAACTAAACTAAGGACGCAACTGGATCTAAACAAGGACTAAGATAATGTCCACATCTAATTTCAAACCTCAACTAAAACAAATCAAACTTCAAATCTCCTGCCTCTTGAGTACTACTAGAAAAAGCCCATGTACCACTGGTGATCCCTGTACCATCATTTGAGAAACACTGATCAATTCAAATGAAAGTGCTCTGAAGATTTCTTCCTTTATTGCTATAGCTTTTACTGGCTTTTGAATTAAAATGAATTAATTCCATCCCAGCAGGCCTAAAATGTACTTCAGTACCTTAAGATATGTTTAATATTAACACAAAATTATTAAAATCATTTCCCCAGAGAGAGCAACTTGAAAAGCTCTGAGTCAATCTGAGGAAGCCAAGAGCTAGGGTTGAACTTATCACAAGATGAACAGAGGAAAGCTTAATTAGCTGCAGTAATAGGGTCGTACATCTTCTTAAAGGGTCAGTGTAGTACTAAGGCCACAGTGTGAAAAGGTCTTTTCAGTGTAGCAGGTTGCTTTGTGCTTGCCAGGCAACAGTCTCAGCAAATTTCTTATTAGTAGAACCAGTGGTTTACTTTGCTGGAGACAGACATGCACGTATTGAACTTGAATTGTCCTGTGTCACCGGCAGACAGTTACAAGATAGGGGTAATAGGAAGTATGAAGGCACAGGACTAGTTGGTATGCAGGAAGCAGAGTCCTGGCACCAGTAACAGGCTGATGGCTTCAAGTGATTTAGCTCTTCAAGGGAAACTTAATCGATTTTCCAATCCTCCAGACTGCCACTCCTAAGTCAGATGCACTTAAATACTGGAGTACTATGCACATGCAAAGTAACAGCAAATAAATTGAGGTTAAATTTGAGACTCTATGGAAAGTTCTCTTATTTCCTTTCAATTCTTCTCTAAAATGCTGCGATCTGGATGTACATTTAGCAAATTTTTGACACTGGATGCCCTTTGTAATGAGACACTTTTGATTTATCCAGGCTTAGGAGAAGACATTTAATGCTGCAAAAAATGCTAAAATATGTTTGTCAGCAGTGAATGTAATGCAGTTTGGTGTTGCTTGTGAACATTATCCTAATTTGAAGAAGCCTTTTTAAGACATTAAATCTAGAGGCTTCACCCGATCACTTCAGAACATCAATTTTTTTTACTGCGAACAGAGAGCGTTAAAGTGCTAATATAAAATGCAGGAGCAAAGAGAGTGCATGGAAGCTTGTTTCCAGCAGCCTGACTTTCTCCATTTGATCCTAAAAGAGCAGTTTATCACACTCTTTGCCGGGTGACTGGAGGCAAAAGCTTCCCAAGAACTGTCCCCATCAATAATGTCCTCAATACTTCACAATTCCACTTGATCAATGTAATTTGATGAGTGGAAATTAAAGGACTACTTATTTTATGTCAATAAATGCAGTAACTTACCTGTCCATACTTGGCCGCGAGGTGAAGAGAGGTCCAACCATGATTGTCTGCAGGATTGGGATCAGCACCATTTTCCAACAGGACCGCCACTACATCTCTATAACCACTGGCACATGCTATATGGAGCTAAGGAAAGAGAGTGAAGATTTAGCTACATAGATAGTAGGGTATAATATACAAAACAACAACAAAAATCAATAGTGAATACATCTTAAAGCGCTTTCTTACCAGAGTGACCCCATCATCGTTTGACTGGTTGAGGCTTCCCCCTGTAGTAACAAGCTGCCTGACATCTGACAGCATGGTGACAGCTCTCTGTGTCTTCATACTGTGCATAGATGACATGTCCACACCTACAACATAAACGCAGTTACTCACTGGGATTATCATTTCTATTTAGCTGAAGGGGATACTATTCAGGGGCTCTATGTTTTTATGTTTGTTTTATGAAGGTTATCATTTGAAAAATTAAATACACCAAAGTCAACCAAACCAAAGTTAAAAAAAAATATATCAGTGATGAACTTTATCTGAGATTATAATGTCTCCTCTGACCTGTCTTTGCTTTTAGACTATTTGCAAACTGATTATCAATCAATAAGCTTATGTGGAAGTAAACCATTTACAGTAGCGAAGCCCCAAAACTGTGCTGGCCTCATTTCTCTGATGTAGAGGCACACAGACAGTCTGTCTTCTTCGTACTGGCACACAAATTTGATGGGGACAGAGAGCACTCAGCCAAGTTACTATGGCAACAGAAGGAGAGTACGGCTGTGTGAGTTTGCGGGTGTTTCATGAAGACAACTCCAATGATGGAGGGGGAGTGTCAGGGGAGATAAAGGTGACAGGACTGGGATCACCACAGGGGCTTCTCCGTGTACAGTACACAGATACTGTATGTGTGTGGTCTTGGCTTTAATGAGCTCGCTGTCTGCAGCTCCTGGCTTGAATTTGTCATATGATGAGGCCAATATGTGGCTGATGACCGATCGATGAAGGAAGACCCTCCCTGCCTGTGTAACTAGCTTCAGAGTTTTTAAGTGTCACTACAGGGTAACCTGACCCTCACATTTTGTGGACCAAAAGTACTACTTACCATTTTCTTCCAGGTGTTTTCGGAGGATGTAGTTGGTCTCGGTGCCTTCTGAGGAGTAGTCCAGGGAAATGTTTCCATTGACATCCTGCAGTAATACATTGACGCCAGCCTTTGGAGACAGTGTAGAAAACAGCAGAGTCAAACAAAGAGAGTTTTAGCAGTGGCCATTCATCAGACTTGAATCAATGATAAAGTGGGCCCAATTATCTCACTTTCCCAGAGGCTTATACCAGAACATAACCATGGAGACATTACCAAAAGGCACAGTGAATTAAAGCGGTCATTATATATGTGCCCCCCGGGGGTGGGGCAGAATGGTGGTTACTGTTACCTGGGATCATGGGTCAGTGTGTATGACATATGATGAATGTGTATTTGTTTAACAGGGCCTCTGCTTCTTTTATAGAGTGAGATAAGATGGTAGACCTCGCCTCTGGCTGCTTTAATGGTGTTAATGACAAAGCAGTTGGTTAAGATTTGGTTATGACTGATGACTTCTCTGTAAGGAAACTCACATGCAATGGATCACAGCTAAAAATGATGCTGCTTTTTTATGAGCTTTAAAACAACGTTACCGGAGTTCAAAATAAATACTGACACCTGCTTTGTTCTGGTGACGCTTGTTAACACGGCACTATAAATCATTTGCACTTGTCTGCCTAAAACATAAAGGCCTGCTGGTGTAACAATTGTGATGGACCTGGTCAGATAGCAGGGACTGGGGTCCAAATATTTACAGCTAATAGAATTGAAATTTATACCCAGTCCTTAGGCAGACGGAGAGGGAAAAAATATATTTTCTTTCATAAAAACTGATATTAATCAAGAAGTTTTGGTGCAATGAGTCCCCAGAGATTTTTTATTTCTACCGAAGACCTTGTTAATGGGTGCAGTTTTCGCTTAGAGAATAGGGGTTAGTTAAGGGTTAACAATGGAATTAATTAACATTATCACTATCAGTGGTTGTGTGATTATTCATGAAAACAGGAAGGCTTTTCATAATGTGGAGCACTGCTTAAAACAGCTCATGAGATGATGGATGAGTCAACCTCTGTAATTATGCACCTCCACATCCACACACACACTGTGGGCTAGTATTAATCCACATTTTGGCACATAAGCCAGGCGTTTTCCTTTTTCTGCAATGACCACAATCACAACCACTAAAGAGACTGGTTTATAGTTAGTTCAGTCAGGACATTTTGGTGCCAGGATTTGAATTTTGAGATTTTTCACTAAATATGTTTTCTTATATCTATAAATAAATAAACAAATAGTGTAAGTTAGTAAATAAAATCTGATTTAATCATGTATAATGAACTGGACCAATAATCCAACCCTATAGCCACAAAGTGACAAATATAAATGACTGGATGCTGGATGGCAGCCGCACAACAGGCCGGGGGTTTTAACAAGTTGACTTCTGACCCCAACTCGTTCCCCGCTGACATATGATGAATTCACTCTGGATGTCTCAGAGATGGAAATCTGATTAGGCCACGTTTACTGTGGTTCATAATGGCAGCGGTGTCTCTGAATCAATAACTACTGGTGGATCTGTGCTAAAAACTGTCCCTGGGGCAAACCACATAAAGCCCCATGCTACCAGTGTCAACAGTGGTTATGACCAAATTAAAAGCTGTCATATGAAGGTCTCAAAGAGTATCTATCAAAGAGAATTACGTATTAAAAAGATACTAGTAACTGCATTGGTGGAACAAGATGGGGTGGTACATTTTGTATTCTATTTGACTTCTGAAGGTTTTAGATATGTAGTATATAAAAGTCATGCTCAATGCATAATTTTTGTATCTAAAAAGTCAGAACAAGATCAGTGGTACTGATTTGACTATAGTGTGAGAAATTCAGCACTGCTAAGAGCTTGTAACTAATCTTCAGAAAACCTGAAGTTCAAAAGTTTCACATTTTCCATACACAGGGCGAGAAAGTAGGTCACTATGAAATCTCTGAGTTTGAACTGTAAGTTAGTGAAAAAGTGCTATAATATGATAATCACACCACATTTCAATACCACTACGAATACAGGCAAACTGTTAATTATTGCAGCATTAATAGTGGGAATGTGTTATGAACTGGATTTGAGATTGGAGAGTTCGACATTGGCATACATAGTCCTTGTCCTGCTGTTTGTTGGAGGCGAGATAAGAGCATTAACATTAGTGCCAATCCAGACACAGACTTCTCATCAAACCCCTCCTCCACTCTCCCTATATATGAGTGCGGTAACATCTATGTCAGCAAAAAGCACTTTACCTCTGAGTGGGAACTGCAGAGAAGGAAATTAAGGACACTGGCACAAAAGACACACTGCAGCAAACGGATATAGCGAAATACAATAGCAACAGCATAGCCTAGCACACATTAGCGAGTAATATAAACATGTGACAAGATATTGCTGTCAGTCAAGCTCCTCCAACGTAACCAATCATCTTCTCATTAAAATGGTAAATGTATTCACAGGAAAGACTTGGGACCATAATGATAAGGAAGCAGCTCGAGAGCAGAACCGGTGAAGGAGAGGCTGCCAAACTGAATGTCTGAATTTCTGAAAAATAATAACGTCTCAATAAAAAGTAAATCTTTATTAAATAATCATCTTCCATATGCTGATTTTAAAGTTCAATAAATATATCACAACAAGCGAGCTCAAAAAACAAACTCTCTCATCTCTCGTCTCATCTCAAACTCTCTCTCGCCTTTCTTCAAACATCAGTTTCTCAATAGATCAGTCAGCTACCAACCACTTAGGGCCCAATCAGAAGAAGCTGTCTGTACAAAACTCAACCCATCATCAGCTAACCCGCCCTGGGTCTAATCAGCATCAGACGAGCAGGTTCCCAGTCTGATGAGTAAGTGACTGGGGTGGATATGCATGCCCACCCCTTCAGCTGGTGATGTTCTCCTACTGGACCTAATCATAGCTTGCAAAAGTTCACAGACTTACTTTTAATATTCTGCTATTTCAATATAGTCATTTCTTGCATGTATTTCTTGTGTTAACCACTCACCAATATCAAGAGTAGCACCACATCAGCATGGTCACACACACAGGCCACATGCAGGGCTGTCCACTGGTCCTCGTCCTGCAGGTTCACATTCAGTCCCCGCTCGATTAGGAGCTCAGCTGCAAACACGTTGTCATGGCGAGCACACTACAAATATAGATCGGAAAATGGTTTGCTTTTCATTGTATTTAAGTATTAACAGTAGAATATAAATACCAATTTAAAGTCTTATTGTATGCATTAGGTTAATTAAAAATGTATTATTTAATAGACTATGCAAAATTCAAGACATTTCTTTTTCATTATTTGACTACAACTGTTTACAACTTACTACAACTAGCACTTAGATGTAGGTTCCAATTTGTGAACAGAATTTGAATTTCATTGGAAATTCTCTGCCCTATAGATTAAATGTATTATATTAGACTAAACAAAATATAAATCAGGAAGTATTTCGTACCAGGTGTAGTAAGGATCCTCCAGAAGCCGTTGCTGTGTTTGTGTCAGCTCCGTCCTTTAGAAGTCGCAGCACTGAAAAGAAACAGAATTCAACAGTTAGTCACCTTGAATAAGTCACCCCTTGGTGTGTAGACAGACAGACAGACAGACAGACAGACAGACACCACTAAAGAACCAACCTCACCAGACATGCACACACACTCCCTGATCTGTGCCACTAAACATAAAACCACTGCATGATAAGTGTCCTCTGGCTGCCTTTGACATGTCACTGAGGAGGGGGTATGCACATAACATACTTTAAGGTCTGGTGAGCATCATGACCCACTCACACTAAGATGACACCAAGTCATACCAGTAAGTAGGAGACTGAGAAATGCAGAAGTGGACAGCTGCAGATAAAACAAGGTCACGGCTTATAGAGGTATAATAGTTTTATTGAACTGCAATTGAAACCAAACGATAGAGCCAGTGTTTGTACAACCATGGTCTGAGTGTCTGTCCACAGAACTGTGACTCATTGGATATATTTTATTTTTGTTTATCTTTAAACTCTTGAAAAAAAAAGAAATCTAATGAAATGTAATGAATTAGTTGCTGCCATGTATTTGGCTAATTAGCTAATTGTAGTTAGTTGAACGGGTCTACCTAAAGTGGCCAGTGAGTGTATGTGATTGTGATTGACAGCAGTGGACAGAGCCCGGCTAAATCCTTCATAACCCTGCACCACAAATGCAGCCATCAATGCCAAGCAACACACAAGGTATCTCTACACAAATCCAAGAGCTCAAAAGACATGGTAATTATCTAGGTAATAAGTCACATTTAATGAACTAAGATGATGACCCCCAGGAGGTTATTTCCCTTAAAGAGTCATTATCTATAGACGGCGGCAGTAAATAAGCATCTCTAACCTATGCATAACCACACCGTATACAGCTCACGTCTACTCAATAGAGACAAGCAATTCAAAACACTGTCAGGCCAAATTTGTCTCAGTGTCTCAATACTGTCCTATTGCATGGACTTCACAGTATTTACAAATACAAAACACCTACATGCAGCCACAAAGGCATTCACACTCACCTCCACCCACACCAACATGTTCACTGTGCATTATATTATATGTTTACTGCTTCAATTTATAAAAGTTCAAAAAATGTATTATTGCTATTGTTTTATTCTACTTAATCCTGTTTGGATGGATGGATGAATGCTGAACTGTATCGATTTGGGTGACTCTATGATTAATATTAATTAAGTAATTAATTAATTACAGGCCAAAACTGTGAACGCAATAACTCAAAAAGTCTTTGCTCTTTTTCAACTTTTGCACACAGGTACATATCATGAAGATGCAGAACTGGATTGAGTTTGGTACATCTACGATTAATTACAATTAAATAATTAACAAATTCATGTTTTGATGCACTTTCATTAAGCCAGTAATCCTGCTGAACATAAACAAAATCGCATGAATTTTGGCACATTGATCCGGGCAATTTTATACTGTACATAGGCACATTACAGAGGTCAAATAAAGAATGCCTCTATAGCGCCCCCATGTTTATGACCTCTATGGGACCCTGGGCACACTTAGGTACAGTGATTCTCCACAGTGTACCCAACATAAAATATTATTATGACCCTACCCTACAGCAAACAGGAAGTCGGCCATTTTTAATTGAATTTGGGAGGTCAGGTATATTTGACAGCCTCTAACTTGCACATACTTTG
>JAVQKC010142947.1:0-12710 GCA_036025475.1 Philypnodon macrostomus | reverse complement strand
TGATATCACTGGTGGCTCTTCTGAAGATGTAAAACCAGATGCTAGTTCCTTTACAGACGATACAAAGTAATCATTAAAAGCTCTTGCAATCTTTTCTTGTTCGGTAATGAGAATACCATTATGTACAACATGATTTTAAAACAGTCAGTGTGAAACGTTCAACCAGATCTTCTGCTGGTCAATCTGGTTTAGAAACTGGGATCATATGTCACTAACCTGTGACTCCAGGTTGAAGAGTAATCCGAGATGAATGAAGGTCCAAACACAATACCAATTATAGAGTCCATTCACACAATTTGCTTTGTAAACTTTATGTATAAGCATTATCATCTGTACACATTCGGGTTTGAGTTGCAAAAACAAATTAATCAGTTGTTAATTAGTTTCTTCTAATGTTGGTATTATCTTTGCACTCCCCAAGTGAGCGGAATATCCTGTCTAATATATGGTCCTCCAAAGGTAATAATCGAACTAGCATTTACTAAACAAAATGGTAGCTGGTCTATGGTAGCTGAAAAATTGACACTTGAACCTGCATTAGTTTTACAACATAACACAACACAGTTAACTCAGGATTTCCAAATGTAGAAAACCACTGCATCAACTTCAAAAGTCTTGGGATATCATTACCAATGTTTCTGTGTATATGTTGTGAAACTGATGCTTGTGCAAGTGTGTGCTTTGAGCTCTCAGCCATGTATTTCATATGAACATCACAAGGGAATCAATCTATAGGAAGATTATTATAGAGTGATGGCTGAGATGGACAGGTTCATTAGAAACATCAGACCACAGCAGCTCTATTGAAACACTCACTTTCTACACAAAAAGTGAACACGCTCTATATGACACAAAATTAATTTAAATCTCTTGTGAAATCACTGCAATCTACCTCGTCTGTGTGTAAATGTTTTTAAGATCATTTTAAAGTTGTGAATATTATCTGTTGTAACTACTGTGCTGCTATCCTCTTGGCCAGGTCTCCCTTGAAATAAAGGCTGAAAATGTATATATATATATATTTTTTTTTTTTTTATTTAGTCTTTATTTGAAGGGACAGTGTACAGAGACTTTATGCTCACAAAACAGATGTACTGCACCAGATTATAGCTAAACAGCTACTTTCCATCTGCAATCCCTGGGAAACAATAACAATTTATACAATGTAATTTACACATTCAACAATATAATACCACACATTAGCACATATTCATCAACTCACACTCAGCATTCACATTACAGAGGTTAAAAGCATTACATATTCTAGAAACATAGCATAGCACACCAGGAACAAAGAATTGGGTTTAAAGAAATGTTGAATAATTGTGATCAATCAGCCAAGTGTGACTGCACATCTTCTCTGTGTTACTATCTAGGTTCCTGCTGGTTTCTATGGCTTCCTTGCACCTAGAGAATTGGTGAATCCAAGATGCCTGGCCCCAAAAGAATGTGAGAAGAAATTGTCTGTGTGAACCAACTGAACACTGCCCAGGTTGTTTTCCACAGAAGAATATCACTGACAGTAATGTAACAAGATTGTGGGCCAGATAATTAAAAGTATCTAGCTTAAGTAAAAGTAATGTTTTGTTGAAAATGTAGATTTTTTTTAACAGTTTTGCTTTTACTTGAGTAGATAGATTCTGGGGCTCTTTTAATTACTCAAGTAGATTTGATAAGTGTGACTAAAAGTAAAGAGATGCGTATGAAACATTTAGGTAAAAAAGTCAAGTTCCTTTACAAGTGTAAGGTTTCTTCTTGCTCATCTGTAGAACCCAATCCTCTCTGAATTACAGGGAGATTAGGGCTGGATTATGCTGCCTCTGAAAAACCCACCAAGAGAGAAGCTATTATGTTCATCAATGGAGACAGTGAGCCACCTGTTGCCTTACTAGCACTGACTGCTAAGTGAGAGTGGAAATTGCACAAAAAGAACTACTTACTTTCAGATGTACATGTTATTTTAACCTTTTTATATTCCAGAGATTTTCGAACACCATATGTGAAATATATTTGACATTTTACAACATGACTTCATCCCCTGGCTAAAGATACAGGACGCTATGTATTGCCCGAGCGGTTTCTTTATTGTCCGCTTTACAACTAGCCTTATGTGCAGTAATTCTCTTAAATGCAATTATCTTTAAAAAGTTGGTCATAAACGGGGGGGCAATTAAAAGAATGGTGTCAGGAAACGTTGGGGTTATTTACATGGATAACTATTGAAATGGCCGCTAACATTAGAGTAATGGGAGCGAGCTGGGACAATTAAATTCAACACTTAAAATGACCATAGAGTGTTACAGGTGCTGCAGGGCCAGTCTGAAGCATGTGTGCATCTTGGTGAAATAAATATGACAAGTGTGCCTTTATGGTTTGGTTTTATAACCTTCTACGACACAGTGGGAGCTTTTATGTACTACACTTAAACTCAACATCGCTCTGTACAAAAGCAGTCTTAGAGCAGGGGCTGGCACTGGCTGACAAAATGTTTTCATGGCAAGTCACATTACATTATGTTATAAATAAATGTATCCCGGAGCAGTGGCGTAACTTAATAATATGGGGGCCCAGGGCAGGTTTTTCCTGAATGGTTCCCTTAAGTTAATGCGTTGGGGTTTTCATTTACAACGTAGACCAATGTAGACTATCTGCAAATTGTTTGATTATTATTCTTTAGGTTTTAGAAAAAAAATAATTATTATATCTAATTATGACCATTAGGACAAGGGTACTCACTGATATGGATGTCTATATGAATATAATAATAACCATACCAAAAATAATAACCTTTAAAAGCAATACATAAATGAAAACATTCAGTGGAGTAGTGTGCAACAGGTCCAAAGTGTGACTCAATTCTAATGATTAATGAATGAGATTAGTAGTATTAAATAAACAGAAGGCACATGAGCACATCACACCCCAGTCTCTTCTTCACAATGCAAATTAATCAACCTCAGAGTGGCCACACCTAACCCTTACAGAAAGTGCACTGTCTTCATGTATTCATAAGAGCAATGACAACTCTTTAGTCGTGCCATTGTTGATCGAGAGTGCATGTAATGGTTTAGTTTTAGCACAATGTGTATAAATCTGCAGACTCAACACGCTGTCAGAATGGAGCCTTGACTCTGCTATGATCACAATGCATTGCAGAAAGAAAGCTAATTAAACAATATAAAAGATTAAACTTTGAAAACAAATCTTTGGAAGAGGCTGGCTAGGTGCAGATTGTAATAGTAATAGATTAAAATATACATATAATAGTTTTTAATACTTTTTAAATCAAGTACTATTTGTGTTATGTGTTTTTACTGCTACTTGAGTAATATTCATTTTAGAGTTTCAGTAATATTACTTATGTACATTTTAGATTTGATTATACCAAAGTACAAGAGCAGCAGGGCTAAATACTGCAATTATGCAATCCTTAATAATGTTCATTTGTCATGTCTCTATCTGTAATGTTCTATTTGAAGAAAGGAGAAATGAACAATGGCCCGAACATACAGTTTGTGTAACACTCTGTACTGTCCCATAACAGAATAACCAGGCAATAAATTAAATGAGACAATTTATTGAGGATGTCACCGGAGACAAACAGGACAGGTACAACTGAACAACAACGTGCAGTCGCCGTGGTAACAGGTAAACAAACAGAAACAGTGAAGTGGTTGGTTGTAAATCAGCCTGGAGGGACAAGGGCCTATAGTCAGTCATGCACTGAGCCAGTTTCACAAGAAAGGCCTCGCCAAGTTTCATCCACTTTATCTGAACATCTATGTCAGTCACTTCATAATGGGTATTTCAATTTAGCTGGGTTCCAGTATTACCAAAAGCATAAGAGAACAAGGTAATTGAGCAAAAATACAAATTGGCCAAACTCTTAGTGTGGTGGGTGACCGCACATGGACAATGACCATGCACTGTAGCCTTTTCGCTTTCAAAAAAGCATGCTCTCAAAAGGTTAAGGTATATTTTATTGTCTTCACGGGGTAACCTGGGGACAACTGTCAGGAGCAGTACGCACCCAGGCACACGTCAACAGATCTTGAGTCAAGATCATGGTCAGGACAGGAGTACCTTTGTCTATTGTGCATGCATTAATATTAAAATCTCAATTATTGATTCCATTTGGCAGTAACATTTTTAATTCAATAGTTTTGTACATAATGTAATGTCTTTGTGCAACTAAGTATATAATTGTCTCTCTGTGGCTGATGACAGACAAGTAAAGAGGTTAGCTTAAAGTTCATTGTGATGGCATCATTCTCACTGCGAGCCTGATGTGATACTCTACAGCCTCTGGTTTCGATTCAGTTCTGCTCGATTGGGCAGACTGGGGACATTCCTGATTTGAACAGGGCACACTTAAGCACACACACTCGCACACGCCCCTGTCACATGCAGCATTCAAAAGCACAGGGACAGCAGCGTCACTCAGTTTTTTCTTTTTTGACAGGTCAACCTCAGAAATGTCAGACAGTAAAAGACTATAGGCTGATACTTAGCCATGTGGTTTTCAGTACCACATTGTGACGAGTGCATATTAGTGACTGTACTGAGCAGAACTGTAATGAACACTGTTAGCAATGACAGAAAATGATTATGTAAAATTATTGATACTCCCGTGCCATTATTGACAACCAGAGGTGGGTAGTACTCAGTTGCATTTAACTTTTTAAATAAATTGTACTCCATAGAGTAGCTTTACTGCACAATACTTTTTACTTTTACTCGAGTAATAATATTTTGAAGTAACTGTACTCTCACTAGAGTAAAATCTTGGAAATCTAGAAAGAGTAAGAGTACTTTTACCCACCTCTGTGTGTCATGTAAGAACAGCCTAATGTGAAAAATGTGATGATGTGGAAATTTTGTTCATTGTGCCTTATTTATGTTTTTAGTTTATCTTTTGAAAATATCAAAATCTGTTTATTATCGTTTTGATTTTTTTTGCCAGTACTTTTTTACTTTTATAAGTAATTATGTGAATGAGTACTTTTTACTTTTACTTGAGTAACATTATTTTGAAGTAATGATACTCTTACTTGAGTAATATTATTGGCTACTCTACCCACCTCTGTTGAAAAAAAAGGGGGCAAAGTTTTTGGTCCTGATTCCAGATGACAAAATAGTGGTATTCCAGCTGCCACAATTGCATTATCTGAATGTTTCAGTTTTTAATCCCTAACACAAGAAGGCTCACATGACAAAGCATTTAACCCCCTAAAACGTGTTTCTGGATCATGGATTAGACAGTGTAGTCATTGTTTTGATTATTCCCTGAGTTAATTCCGATATAATATAAGGTACTGGTCTTGCCCTTGATTCTTTGTCAGCATTGCTGCCGTCAGTCATCTACGTTGGTGACAAGGGCTATTACACCCACACATGCACATAACAGTCAGGAAGTTGGTTTTGCATTTCAAAGGGACATGCAATTCAATTTATACAAGAATAACTAAATAAAGCTCAGTGCTATTTATAAGGAAAGAGGAATCACAGATTCACAAGTGATAACCATGATATTAAATTGAGGCTGCTGATTTTTGTACATATATTTATATAGTTTGTGTATAGCCAGAGAAGTGCTAGCTGTCCTCAGTCAGTTGCCTTATAGCTCTTAACCTCTTCTGGGATGGATATTTCCAAACCAGCTGTTGGCAATATCACTCGGCACCAGCGTACGGAGCCACACAGTAAAAGGAGCTAATGGGCCCAGCATTACTTCATTGCACTTCCAAGTGTCACTACATTTAAGAGTAGCCCTGAATGACTGCAGCGGCACCAATAAAGCCATTCAGTAGATGGAGTGTCTCGGAAGGTTTCAGTTGTAACTGTACTCTTTTTATCTTGCCACTTGTTTAGGTAGACCTTGTATGCACAATAAAGTTAATCTTTCATTGATTTAATAACTAATATTCTTAGCTAATGTTGCCTTACTGTGATCTTAAACCATTCTCTGATCTCTGGCATCAACAAGACAGTTTTGCCCACGCCGCTCACTGGATATTGGATCTTTCTGTAAACCAAAGACATGGTTATAGTATTTGAAAACATCAGTTAATGAGTTTCTAAAGTACTGTACATAAGTCCATGCCATGTTTGCATTGTTGTTTCTTCATTCAGATGATTTCTTTGAATTTCAAAAGGTTTGTCTTGAACATATGCTCACGGTGCAATATCATTGTCTAGTTAGCCACTTTTATAGTTTCCTTGGGCGTACCCTTACAGCACTAAAAAAAGCACATAGACAACATACACACATCTGGGGATAAAGATACACTTTTGGATATTCCCAGGTTAGATTTTTAAGTGTGCAACATCATGTGTCTCAAGCATAAAATCACTCAACACTCCAGCCAGAAGATTTCCTTACGGGGTAATTTTAGAGCTTCACCTTTCCCTGAAGGTGTTAAATCAAACAGCAATTAAACAACTGGTTGACAACACAAAGTCTAAGCAAGTGCATGAGGCCTGACGTTCTGTAATGGCTGTCATCACCTAAGACCAAGGCTTATGGGCATGAGCAGAGGTTTGTAAATCATATTCTTCTTGGAAATGTATGAATTGCTCTATACTATAAACTTCACCGTAAAAGCACCGTGCAAAGGTTTCAGGCAATTGAAATGTGATCCATTGGAATGGCAGAATCTTACCATTGTGACGTAAGTGTCTTAGTGTCGTCACCTGATCTCAATATCAGAAAGTCTGTATGGGACGGACAAAATATAGGAAGAGCCCAGAACCTACATGAAAAATAAAAAATGTAGAAGTGAACTTTTGGAGGCCGTGGTGCAGTAGGTCGATGCTCGCCCTTCAACCGGAGGGTCGGTGGTTCGAGTCCCCGCCCGTGCACACGCTGTCAGGCCCTCTCGTGGACCCACCACCCACGGGAGGTACCATGGTGCAATGTGGATCAGGTGGCGGTCGAAGGTGGGAGTTCCCTGCTTAGACTGCTGCCTCCGCGACCCGGTTTCGGACAAGCGGAAGAAAATGAATGGATGGATGGATGAACTTTTGGAGGCATTGTTCAGGCAGTGATCACATGACTGGATTTAGATGAATATTCTAAATGCTTATTGCACTTTGTAAACTAATATATTGCATCATTTAAGCTTTCTATTTTGCAAATTACAAAAGAAAATCCCAGCTCATCCATCCAAGATTACAACCACAAGCACTTAAAGAAACTCTGACTGTAATATTATCTAATCTGTCTTGAATTAAAGGCAAAAACACAAAGTAATCAGTACTGTATAAGATTTTTTTCCCATGTTTTCCAAGTGCTCGATCCAACATGCGGATCCCAGCCTTGCCAGTGGCCCTCAGGATTGGACACGCTCTTGTCCCAGGTGAATTAGAGGTTGTCTTTGTTTTGAGATGGGCTAATGTGTTTTTTCCACAGCTGAATACTATTTTCCCCTGTCAAGATCAGATCCCCACATATCAATACATGTCATATACTATTTATATCTGCTAAAAACTGACAAATGAGCACAAAGATGGGAAGGAATTTGGAAATGGTTGCTATGGTACAATACATCACCGTCAAAACAAGGCAGATCCGGAGGTATTTGGCACTTGCTTTAGCTTAAGGCAAAGTCAAAATTCATATATGACCCGTATAGTGAGATATCATCTGAGCACTGTCCAAACAATGAACTTTTTTGTGAAAATGCAAGTTATAATAGTTGGGATTAAATACAACTTTTAAACAACAATGCACAATATTAAAGGATCTATAGTGTACTGTGTCATAGTGAGTTTAGTGAAAGCTGCTGAGGACAGATTGATGCTTGGACTTATTGTTCAAACATTTATAACAATAAAACTTTAGTCCGACCTCATCAGATAGATTTATCATAACTGAGATCTTGTTTATAGAGTGTGTGAGTGGATTATTTTGGCAGGGCCGAATATGGAGAAACAAATAAACAATCAATGACAAATAGTTTTTCATTTTCTTTGGTTGTAAAGTTACCTTTTTAAACCACACATAGTTGAAAACATGTCCACAAATACATCATAGCATAATGTAAATATATGTATATGGTTATTTGTACAAATGCATACTTTACATTAAAACTGAAGCCATTCACTTTCACTGTGGTGTAGACTGACTGATGTAGCTATAGTGTCTTGCCTGGGGAAAAAGTTTGAGAAAAGGAAGCAAGAAAAGCACCTATTCATAACTGTTAACAGCAGAGCTCTTCCTCCAGGCTGGAGGTGCTGATAGACATATGCCCACTGTCTGATAAGGAAGGCCATCTTTCAGCATGGATTCTCCTGATGGCCTCACTTAAAGAGACTTACAATTCACCATTCAGCCCAGGATCTGCACATACACACGTCCATCTGCCTCTCAAGTGGCACACATGAGGTGTGCTGTGGTATAAATAAAAGATTACCTGTCAACACTTGAGCTAGACTGACAGACTGTCAGCAGCAAAGAAGGGAGAAAGCATTGGCTATCAATGGTGAAGTAAAAAAATCAAAAGTATTGTATCTGGGGGCAGAACTGAGTAAAACACAGGAGAAGAGTGAGCTGGCCTGCTGCCAAGTGCATCCAATCCATCTGGAGTGATTTAATAGAAGGTTACGCAGTTCAGCTAACTGCACTAGTTATAGTGACACTTTGAGTTTTAGGAGTAACTCTGAAACAGGTCAAAAATAAACAAAAACATTTGCATGTTATTCCTTAGATGCCCAAAGATAAATCACACTTGAGAGGAAGTCTTTCCATGTTGAACCAAGATGGCACTAACAACTGTCTTACACAGCCACAGATGAACCACATTGAGCTGGTGGCTCATAAAACTCCTTTACAATGCTTTCAGTTCAAGGAGGCGTTCTGTGCTTCAGCTCATAAACAATTATGACGGAAAGCAAAACAATAACATGTCAGAAATGTTTTTAGTGGCTCGATAAATCCCTCATCTGTGGGAGATCGTTAATTCTATCCAACAAATCAATCCACAGGTTACCAATAACATATTTGCACATATAAGTCTTTATCTAAACTGTGATTGCCACTTTCCTTCTGCAGGTGCAGTTCTATGTGACACAATTAAAGGGTGGCTTTACAGTGACAGATTTAAATGCATTTTACAGGAACTAATTCTCACTAGCATGTTTATGGCCTAGTAATTTCATTTTTGAATTACCATGCTTAGATAATACATCCTCTTCTGTCATGAAATACCAAGGATGTTGAAACAGGCTATACTTACTGTACATAAAACTGAATTATATATCAAATGAGTCATACTCCTTAAAGGTGACTGTTTATACAACCATACTAAGAGTGGCATAATCTCTGGGCATATAGGAGATTTACAGTCAGATTACATATGGTACAGTCATATGTGTTTTTCATATTATTGCAGTGTATCCTTAATGTTCATTATACATACTATGACAAAAAATCAGTTACATTTTACAACTTTAGCTGCTATGTAAACCAATGCAGCTATATTTGAAAACACTATTGTTGGTGTGCTTTGACCTTATGTAACCCGTGTAACATGAAAAACACTAGAAATGTGATTTCATTTTAATTTTAATTTTTTTGTGTAAGAAACTGTCAATATCCATTGCAAACAACAATACAAATAGAGTCAAGTCAATTTTGGCTTCTCCCTTTTCTATAAAGTTCACCACAACAAATGCTTCCAATAAGTACTTTAGCCCTGGCCTATAGGTTGTCTACACAAATGAAGGACTAGAACTATATATTATTTATCGATAAATAATGAAATACTATTCATTATTAATAAATGAACAAAACTCAACTCGATGGCAGCCCTGCAAAGTCACTTTCCCTCCAGTTATATGACAATCCGCAGTGTTTGCAAACAGTCAGTGTTACCACAGAAACCTTAGTGAGGTGCCACGGTCTATTATTTGGTTTGACTATTTGCACTCTGTTCAAGCAAGTGATATTAAAAATAACAGGACGGAGCATTGATGACCAAACTCCTGCCAGTACATATGTATCTTATTCAACCTAATATCCAGTTAACATTATGGCACACTTAATCAGCCCTAGGGTTGTTATTGGTCACTGGAAACGATATAGGAGCAGGCTGTAAAGTCATGTTCCCAGTCCACATAAAATAGCTGAACGGTTGACGTGTCATTCCAGTAATCCTCATTGATGTATGTTTACTCTTCAATTATTTTACATTTCTGGATGTCTGGAAATTATATGCTTAAAAGTTATGGTTAGCTTGGCTTGTAGTACAATGCTGAGCAGACTTTTTACAGCTTGGGTTTGCTTCAAAATCATCAAATGGAACCTTGAAGAATCGCTACAACATTCAACCCATAACGTTTATGAACTTTGAACAACTTTTTGTCTGATTTCCTGGTACTGGACATCCATACATTGGATCACTTTTAGATTTATTTTATAGTTTTTTTTAATTGATCCAAAAACAACAGAGACTGTTCTTTTGACATTTCATGAAGCTTTCCATTCAAAACTATTGATGGTTTGCTCATTTACGGCTGTAATTATTATACTGCAACTATTAGTGGTAGATTGATAACATGACCTGATAAGATTTGCTTCCTCCCACCTGACAAAGGGTAAATTATTCTGTCAGTGCCGAGTGTGTTAGCTTTGGGCTCAACCATTACTGACTATAAAACTATTAGCTCCCCACAGTTTAACATTAAATATAGTTTAAACACAAATTTTGCCTAAGCCTTGATTGTGGTAAGACTGTCACACTCATTTTCCCAGATCATTTTCAGATACTCATGACCTTACAGTTTGAGGGATGTCCTTTCAAAATTTCTCATGCCCTGGATGACTGCAAACGACCATTGCTTTCACATTACATTTTGTTCTTCTTCAAAAAGGAGAGGATTTGTGAAGCATTAAGCCATTTTGCCTCACTGTCATTTACCAATTATGTGTGCGCTAAAGGGAAATAGGATAGAAATCCTCTAAAGCAGATGAAAGGCCCAGCTTAGAGCCCAAAGCCCGACTTGTATTAGCTCCGGTGGTCCGCTCTCTCCGTGTTTGCCAGAAGTGTCTCCCCCCTTCTCACCCCCATCTCCCCCCACAGGACTATCAGCGAGTGGCCACCTTTGAACATGGCACTGAGCTGCTGTGATCTAACAGCTATAAAATGCCAAATAAAACTTATGGACAGTCGTAGCCAGAGAGCAGAAGCCTGTGCAGTACAATGGATCATTGTTATGGAGGGGATGATGTAATCGCTGTGCTGTCGTTAGTGATGCTATGTCTCCATTCATTAAAACTGGTTGCTAATTTTTAATTTGTTATGTATACAGTTTTCACATTGCATTGATTAGCTTTCATCACAAAATCATATCCCTACTATTTTCTTTAAAGGGACTCTATTGTCCTAGATGTGTTTAAATGTTTTATCGTCATCAAAACAGATTCAGGAGATGTATTTATATTACATTTATGCATATTTGTGCAATCCTGTAAGCTATGAGTCTCTGACCTTCTCAGGAGCTGAACAAATCTTTCTGCACAGATAGATGAAGAAACTGCATCTTGCTACTTTTTTTGTTTGAATTGCCTGTTGGGCAGAGAAAAAAAAGCTCTAATAGAAGATACATTACAATACATTTAGCATTTGAAAACTATAAAACATGAAATGTCAATCATGAAGTTAACACAATGAATTGAATTGACTCGATATTAGCCTGCATAATGTGGTCCTTTTAATGAGCAATATTAAGGTGAAGTAAGGAGAGCTGATTAAGTAAAGATATTTTTAGCATGCTGTAGATGACGAACATAGTGTTATGTGTACATTACTTTGAATCCAATTATGAAAAATAACTTTGCTAATGACATACTTCCCCATTAGCATCATCGCTGCTGCAAATCATCCAGTATTTATGTCAGTGCTCATTTCATGAGGTAAGTGATCATTTGAGCTGTTGCCACGATGTAAGAGGGAACAATGGACACGTCATGTTTCATCTGCGACAGGTGGTAATTAAGTTGATCAACGGTAAATCTTTTCGGCAAAGTTTATGCAAGAAACGTTTTGCAAGAGGTTAAAAGGTTTGGGTTTGCGCTCCTCACTCATGGTCATAAATTTAGCTTGAGAACAATCTGATGGGATGCTTTTTAAAAACTCCTGGATGCAGTACAGAGAGGACAGAGATGACGTGTCAAAACCAAGATGTCACTTTTTGGAGTCATTGATCATTTACATTAAATTGACCTTTGGGTTTAGTGGCTTATGGCCAGACATTAAATCATACTGGTGTTGATGATGTTTTAATTTACACTCCCACTTAACAATATCAGCATAAACATTGGCATTACTCATTCAGCCTGAATCAAAAATGGTCAAATCACCACAATAAACAACATTCATAATGTAAGCTATTGCCACTAAGTATCTGATCCAACATTCTATGAATGAATGAAGGAATGAATGTGGTGGGGGTTGGAGGGGCAGTAGGCGCAGCCTGGCAGCCACCCCCTCTGTCAGTGTGCCCCAGGGCAGCTGTGGCTACACAAGTAGCTTACCACCACCGGGTGTGACTGTGGAGTGAATGAATAATGTGATGTAATGTATCTTTGAGCTGTGAGAAAAGCACTGTATAAAAAAAATGCATTATTATTATTATTATTATTATTATTATTATTATTATTATTATTATTATTATTATTATTATTATTATTATTATTATTATTATTATTA
>JAVQKC010142931.1:0-27810 GCA_036025475.1 Philypnodon macrostomus | reverse complement strand
GGAGTACTGGAAAAGGGAACTAGTGAATCCCTAACAAATGAGTTTACATATGACCTCCTGACTGGAGTCTACTATAAGCCTGATGTTGTGTAAGCGTGCCATCCTATCAGTTCTATGGGGGACCTATTACAGACGTGAAGCTGTGGGTGATCTAAACGTTTGTGTTTGGTTCTATGGGGGGATCTATTACAGACTTGAAGCTGTGGGTGATCTAAATGTTTGTGTTTGGTTCTATAACTGCCTGGCTAACCGGCTTAGCATCAACTGTACAGATCCGCCAGCCTGGCTCCAAAACTACAAACTACACTTGTGTATATATATATAGTGTGTAAATATAGTGTCAGAAACGATACAGAACGAGGGTCCTGAGAGTGCAGGGTCCTGAGGGTGCAGGGTCCTGAGAGTGCAGGGTCACGTCGCGTTGAAAACGCAACCAATCACAGTAGAGCACTGTGCTGTCCACCAATCAGAATCCAGTAACGGGATAACGCTAGCAGCTGTCTCACCACAACACGGGAAGTGGTCTGTTTTGTTGAATTATATGGTTTCGTAGAATGGGGTAGCTTTAGTATGTTCTGCACGGGCGCCATGGCTATGCTCACATCACTACCGTTTGAGAGCAGCCCGGCGCTGTTAGGTCAGGGCGCAGCTTTAGTACTTTTTACTGTGGTTTATTTACTTGCAGCGTATCACAAGCGTCAGAAACTACTGGCAAATATTCCTCCAGGACCCAAACCTTGGCCAATAGTGGGAAACTTCGGCGGCTTTCTGGTCCCTTCGTTTGTTCGGAGGATCCTTCCGCAGCAAGTGGGAAAGAGCAGTGGTACAAACGCGGCGGTGGTTATGACTGACATGGCTAAGCATTATGGCGATGTGTACAGTCTGTTTGTGGGGACTAACCTCGTGGTGGTTCTGAACGGCTATGAAGTGCTCAAGGACGCGCTGTCCAATCACCCTGAAGTGTTCTCAGACAGACCAGACATCCCCGCGATCACCATCATGACCAAACGAAAAGGTATCGCAGGGTTTAGGGTTCTAGAATGTGATGATGTCATACCCTCAGATGGGGCAGGGGCCAGAATTCTGTAATACCTGTATGGGATTTGTTTTTAACAAATACTAAATCCTAAAAATCGCTTCCAACATCCTTTTCTCTAGGTCTTAGGTCTAATATGTAAAGCGCTTTGGGTGTCTTGAAAAGCACTATATAAATGGAAGTTATTATTATTATTATTATTATTATTATTATTATTATTATTATTATTAAAGTGGTTATTGTATAGACCTTTCATAGTTTGTAAACAGAAAGTTCTAAATTCCGGAATGCAAGCAACTGGAGGCAATCATACATACCATAATACATTTTCAGTGGAGAAATTAGAATTAGCCACAGAATATTGCAAATTAAGATGGTTTTTCCAAATGACAACCACTCTGCTACATAGTCCAAAGAAATGCAAAAAGACACGCACATGCGACTCAAAGCTTGTTTAAGGCGTCCGTTTTTTTATGCTGATATATTGCACAAATATAAGCAGCTCACAAAAAACTGCATCAAAAATACATTTATAACTTAACTATTGACACCTGGAAGAAGCACTTGATATGTTCCATGAATTTGTTATGGTTTAGTATCTTTTACCAAGGCCTAAAAGGCGTTCCACTCCATCAGCTGTGAGATTGCAGGCCTTTGGAAAACATATTTTGAATAACACTGACATTTATCTGATTGTCACAGTTGCTCATGAAAGAAACATTGAAGGCTATAGGTTTATTGCAAACAGAAGCTGCAGGTCATTTTGTCTGGCCTTGTGTGTGTGTGTGATTTCTGTTTTTTACCCAGCATCCTTTACTCAAATGCTTCACATGGCAAATAGCTCAGGGACATTATTCCCACTCGCTATATGCTGCCAATACTAAGTGTACATGGTCTGAGGGTCCAGTTAGCCACTCAGCAGTCTTCACCACTCAAAGTAAAGAAAGCAAATATCTCACAGCGCTCTTCTTTGCAATCCTGCTGATTCAGAGATAATAAGGGCCGACTCCAGAGGGGCAGTATTCAAGAAGCATTCAGCATGAAATGCGTCTATCACAAAAAAACTTTGAGATTCAGTTTGTGTTTAGGCCAAAACACACAGGGACTGGGGTATTATTATAATGCCTTTGTACTGCAGGTCAAGGTTTGGTTAAATCAAGAGGCTTGGCTCTAGGGTAAGAGTGTTTCAGGATAAATTTGGGTGCACTATATACTCTTTGTGTTGGAGTAAGCCTTTGAATTATTTTGAACTTACAATCACTAGGTCCAGGAAAAAGATAGATTCACTTGATGGAAGGATTCAAAAGCAATATGTACTGGTTGGAGTGGGAATTGAATCAGCATCTGTCTGGTTATTGGACTATCTATAGATCAATCAAAACTTTATTTATAAAGTGTTTTTCATACATTTAAAAAGCAACACAGAATTAAAAACAATGCCCCAAAAAAACCCCTCCCTCCATATACCCCACACCGCATCACCAACACTACACACACACACCATTACCACACGCACACATGCACATTCACATTCATACACATAGACATGAGCCAGGTAAGGAAACACTATTACAGGAGCCATCTGCACCAGGACCACAGCCACCAGGACACTGACATGACACTGACATGTCACTGACATGACACTGACATGACACTGACATGTCACTGACATGACACTGACATGTCACTGACATGACACTGACATGACAGTCATTCTATGGATTGAAGTTAAATGTGAAATCATCTCACAAAATCCACTTCCAGCTTTTACAAATCTCCAACAAGCTGTGGTGAATATACTAAATTCAAACTAGGAGTATAAATCAAGTCTGAACTTGAATTTATCTTAACTTCGGCTTAACCGAGGCCAAAGATTTGTTGGCCTAAGCCAGGACCAATAATAATAATCATTTAATATATATATATATATATATATATATATATATATATATATATCAGTCACACCCAGTGGTGGTAAGCTACTGGTTGCCCTGTGGCACACTGACAGAGGTGTGTCTGTGCCTGTGTGTGACCACCACCAATCACACAACCACATTCATTGATAGGCAATGTGGGTTAAGTGTCTTGCCGAGGGACACAATGACCAAACCAGCGACTCTCTGGTTGCAGGGTGAGCACCTAAACTAACCCAGTCTTAACATAGTTTAAAGCAGGACTTAATCCTGGTTGAATCAGGTCAAATTCAAACCCCTCCACCAGAGACTTTACCAGAGCACCACTAGAAAGACAAGTACTTGTACCATAGATTGAGAACTCCTGCACTAGAGTGTATTGACTGTCTGGGGAAAAGAAAAGAGATGGTGACTACAACAGGATCCCTGGGAAACTTCAGATGAGAGAGTCTTACCATCCTAATCAGTCCCCTACCTCCTGACTTATCACTTTGGATGTGTCCTCGCTTCAATACAACCACTGTGTATGTGTGTGTGCCTGCTCCTACCTTCAGCCCCTCACTGGAAACAACTGTCTAATTATATTACGAAGACTGCATGCACCAATCTATATTTGGATGCTAGTGTGTGAACGGATAGAAGGAAGTTCCAAGATCAATATGTGGCGGATTACTTCAGACTCTGCAGATGACCCAGAAATAAACTAGGCGGGTTTGCTGCTGCTAAATATTTCAGAAGATCATTTTACAAAGCAGGATAAAGAGTGCTTGGTTTTTAAGGTGGTCTTCGGGGGCGACCACTGGGAATCTGACTTGATCAAAAACTGGCACACATCGATGATCAAGCGGATTGGGGCGTTAAAATACCAGCCGGCAGTTTGTGTTCGTGCAGTTAAAGGATTTCTCTGCAACCCTCCTTTGCACCCTGGCAGTGCAGTGTCCTTTTATAATCCTCTCAAAAGTTGGGCGCAGAAATGTCATCCTAACTGCTGAGTTCTGAAGAGGGATCAGATCGCTCTAAATGTCAGTGAGATTAGTGCGAGACCAGTCAACAACACATTTTAACCCTAATGAATTCCCTTCTTGCACCTTTGATTCAGCCGTTTACATTGAACTGTGTGGAAACTCAATAGCCAATTGGATATTCTCTGGTGATTTGCTGGGATGATTTGCAAACTAAATAAACAACAAAAATAAAAGATAATGTTCTCCCCTTGCATCCCAGCTTTGTTAAGTATTTTTTCAGTTTACCATTTTCACTGAAGCACTTAGGACCAGGAAACAAATATGGTAAATTGTCTCTTCAACCAATGCACAAAAGTACTAAGCACCAAAGTTTACTGTATGTTTTCTTACTTTGGACTTTGGGACCGTAAAGGAAATTCATCGGCCTCTATCTAAGCCTTGGCTCATTTCATCACCTCTTTGGTCTTCCTCTAGGCCTCCGGTGTGGCAGCTCACAACACTCGTTTACCGATCTATTCGATGTGCTTCCTCTGTACAAACCATCTCAATCTGGTCTCTTTGACTTTTCTGACCTCTCTCCAAAACATCTAACATGAGTACCGTATTATCCGGACTATAAGTCAGACTTTTTTCATAGTTTGTCTGGCCCCGCGACTTATAGTCAGGTGCAATTTATAGATCAAAATACATATAATTTTTATGGTTCTCAAACCTCTGCTTTCACCACCACCATTCTAAAATCCAGACTATCAGACTTTCTGTGAAATGCTCACTGCCGTCGCCGTGACAACAGTTGTGTGTCTCAGGAAGAGAGAGTTGTTTTGGTTGTGAAGAAATGCTTCAACTTTAGCTTTAGTTTGTTTTATAGTTGAAATTGACAGATATAGTCACAAAACTAGAGTAGATTATAAAGAGAGATGTTAGTTAATATATTGTAGTCCGGAAAATACGGTAACATTAGAGCTCAGATGTCATCTTCCCTTATACTATTTATACATATCTTATATCAAGGTTTTATTTCAGCATGTCAACTTTGGAAAGACTAATTTGGTTACGTATATATTTATCAATGCCATCTCCATAGTTACCTGCTTCTCTGGACAGCTGCATGAAAGCGTCAACTCCCTTCTCTCCGTAGCTGCCTTCAGAGGCCACCGTAGAGACGTAGTTCCAGCCCATGGCCTTAACAATGTCCACCATGGCCTGAGCCTGGAAGCTGTCCGGAGGCACCACTCTAGAGAAGAAGTCGTATCGCCGGTCGTCACTTAGCTCTGGGGCAGTGGATGCATAACTGATCTGGGGGATCTGAAGAGAAAAGGGCAGAATAATGATATTTAATCAGTGTTCGTTAGTGCCATGGGGTAGTCCGAAAGTTCCCTAAAATAAGGAAAATTAAACAAAAAAACTTGACGACTATTGGTCAAAGTGGTAAGCCACAAAGTCTGATTTGATGTTGCTGTAGAGGCCAGGGGAGGAACTAAAGTAAAATAATACAATTACATCACCAGGGTCAGATAAAGCATTTATTTTGCTCATTTTTGTTTTACGAAACTAATACTATCGTGCAGTTTTTGAGACGCTAAAATGATGAGAACTAATGAATGAGTTATGAGCCAAAGATGGATGAGCAAAAGCTTTAAAACATATTTGAAATGCAGCAGAGTTGACCTCCTTTTAAGCGCACATCCAAAAGACGCTTTAAAGAAATAGAGAAAGAAAAATATTAACCGTGGCTATGAACCTAAACCTTATGTGTGCACAATATGAAACCCACCAGCAACAGCTCACATGATAACAATAAAATACACAGATTAGAAATAACACTTTATAAATAAATAACTTGGGACCCCTGCTCTTATCTTTAAATTCAAAACACTGCAGCAGCTGTAATAGAAAAATGAAAGGTGTATTTCTTGAAGGCAAACAGTGCTAATCTGTAGAAGGAACACTAAATCCTGAAAATGAGTTTGACACGGCAAAATGCAGAGGTGATGTAATTACCTAATATATTATATCTTTGAGGGCAGGAATTATTGGATCTCTGTCCATCAGCATCTTCACTAAGGGTTCAAGCTAATCATGTGGCATCCTCAAAGCCTTGTCCTCCTCTAGAATCTGTTCAAATTGCAAATCCTTATTTCAATTATGCTTCATTCCCTCAAGAGTAGATGCACACACAATTTGACGCGCGGTTATATTAAAGTAGACATTTTGAGTCTTCTCAAACTTTTGAAATACATTTTAACTTTTGAGGATTGACATTGACTTTTGAATTTTTTGCTGCTGAAAAAGCTCAGATTGGGTGAATGAACAACCAAATCAAACAAGAGCAAATGGCAGAAAAGGTTTTAGCCAAGTAAAATGTCAGTGGCTCAGCATAATTACTCAAACACACATTGATGAAGAAACAATGTTGGAAAATTATAGACAGCTCAGAAAATAAGCTTCAAAAAGTAATTTTTAAATATAAAATATACACATTAAGAAAAAACATCATCTCATTATTTACATGGTCGTGAATCTGATCGGTGTAGCATTGACAAGACACCAAAAGCACAAAATATTTCATGAATGCTTACTGTAGCAAACTGAAAAAAGCCGCTGTGCCTAAGGTCAAACTGTGTTGATTTAGTTGCCTTGTCCTTGGCATGGAGTTGTTTAAATGTGTCAGATGTGTTATTGACTTCTGACTCAAGATGTCACAAAGGCCACATCATCCGACCTGCAGGGTTCAAGCCTTTATTTCCAGTATACAAGGATGAAAGAGAGAGAGAGAGAAAAAAACAGACCAGTATTTATTAGAAGCAAAATAAAATGTGTTTTGAGAAAATCAAAACCGCTAAAAGTCATTTTGATGTTGATATTTGTAAACTACTTCCAAACAAGTAGAAGTAAAACATATGGTTAATTAAAAGTACTTAGTGTATCATTGAACTGATTTCTATACCCACCAGTTAAAACCATGCAGCTCACAATTCAGTATATAATTGCATGCACATAACAATCTAGTTCTGTGCCTGCAAAATCTGTGCTGAGAGCCTAAAGGCATGAAAACACAGTGACTTGAGAGAAATGGAAATAATTTGAGTTCCTGTGAGTTGTACTGCATTCTGCACAATGCTCTTGCTCCTGACACTCACACACTAAAACTCCAGGTTCAGTCCAACTGGAAGACGGCGCCTTTGTAAATCTTATATTGCTTACTAGGAAAATGGGGCTCCAGTCAAAGTTTTTACCATAAAATATACAGTCTCAAAAATATAAGAAGATTTTAAAAAGTCAACTCCCTGTCTGTGTGTTGTCTGATTTAACATGCTATAGGCTTGAACTATTCAAATCAATGTAGCTCCTATAATGATAGCAGTGACGATGACAATCAGTGGTAGGTTATGTTTTGTGAGCAATTTTTTTATTAACTTTGTTTATCTCCCATCCCATTCACGTGATTTCGTTTATGTTCAGCAGGATTATTGGCTCAATAAAAGTGCATCAAAATATTAATTTGTGAATTATTTAATTGCCATTAATTGTAGAAGTACCAAACTCAATCCAGTTGTGCATGATATGTACCTGTGTGCAACAGATGAAAACGATCCAGCAATGACTTTTTGAGTTATTGCGTTCACAGTTTTGGCCTGTAATTAATTAATTACTTAATTAATATTCATCGTAGAAGTACCCAAATCGTTACAGTTGAGCGTCTTTATGGTATGCACCTGTGTGCAAATGTTGAAACTGATCCAGCAATTCGTTTTTGAGTTATCGCGTTCACAGCTAGGATCTGCAGACGCGGACCGACGTGATTCCATAATATCGTCGTTTTGCCGATATAATAATGCACTGTATATTATTTGGTGCTGTCAATACAATAAATTGAAACAGCTCTAAGTCCTGACTTTCTATAGAGCCATCTTAAAGACCAGGTGGTCTACCTCCACAGAGCCTGCCTACAGTACATAAATGATCAGACCAGCAGATGTTACACACATGACCTTGATAAGGCAGCTGCACTTCATAAAGCTCCATTTATACTGACACGCTGCAACTCCACTGGCCTTCAGAGCGGCCCGTATCTTTGGAACTATATATAAAATGGCACAAGGCCAAAGCATGTCCACTTCTTCGGGCTTTTGCAGACAGCTGCTTGTCATAACAGAGGCTGCCAGAGCTTCTCAAAAATAACTGAGCAGCATCCAGACTGTACATGTATTTCTTACCCTCTGACGCTCACATGCTGTTCCCGATACAGCAATGACATGCTTTCTGGGTGTCTTATTGTGGTGGCATTTTGACATGGTACCAACACACACTCATGCCCATTTGTATAGAAAGAATGATTGAAAGTGATTATTTCAAACAAAAACTAAAAACAGAATGAGCAGTTCCACCTGTGACTAAATAAGCTCAAATGATAGAGGGCAGTGACAGTAATGAGTAGGAGGACATCAGCACGGTGTCAGACAGGAACTGTTAGGCCAGTCAGTGATGCCTTCTCAACAATTCATTTTCCACTAAGCACAGTAGTGAAACCACAATCTCTCAGTTTGATCAGGGCTATATACGTACTAAATATGATATGTTTCATGAATTACACGTATCCGCTGTCCAAAAGGTCTATTCAAGCTTGTGGAGTTGTCAGTAGAGATCATGTCATTATGCCAAAAAGTTTTGAACTGAACCCAAAATATGCTCTGGCCCTTTTTGACTAAGGTTGAAAGTCATTGCATGTAGACAGAATCTGGCACATAATATACATTTAAATACATTACTTGAAAGACCAATTAGACCATTTTCATGAAGATACCACACAATCTAAGACAAGACATTTTTATAGGACCAAATGCACCTCACAAACTCTAAAACATTCAGTTGAGCTGAATGAATACTATAGTATTCATTCAGTTTAGCTGAAAGAATACTATAGTATTTTCGTTCTTCAAGGGATGGACAATTCAAGGGATGGACAATCCTTTTATTCACTTTCCTGTGACTCTACTCTATTCATTTATTACAAGGCAGCACTTCAGTACATTGACATCGTCACAGAAGAAAATCCCCACAGAGCTAACACAAGCACTCGGCTATCAGAGTCGAGGGCTTTCACTGGTCACTGTACAAGCTCACATGTGGAGCCACAGCAGGAAGCATCCTCTGGAGCACATTATAGCATAAGTGTGAGCAGAAATGATGCTTTTCATAATTCCATACAGCTTTTCTGTAACAATAAAAAAGGAAATCTCCAAAGGCTGCAATCTGTGAGGCATTTAAGGGTGAGGGTTTTTTACATTAAAAGTAGCACAGTTTGTTGTTAGCACAAAAATGGGATTCTAGCCAAATTAATGACAAAGGTGTAATTATACAATGACAAATAAGTAGCAAGGCATAGATTGTAATATTATTGTTTGTACAACAGCAAAAAATGAAATAAAATTTCCCAAATTATGCTGATATTACTTGAATGTTATAGATGTCCAATTAGAGCATAGTGGAGAAAGTGAATCTTTCCTCAAAGGGCATATCCCGAAGCCATACATCAAGTCGTTATATATTATAAGTTATATTTCTCTTGCATGTTAGTTAAAATAGTACAGAATAAAAATTTAAAGTAAGCAACCTGCATTTACCTGCTCATACTGTATATGAGAAATCCCAATCACGTTAAGCATAGTAGCACGATTCCACATGTAATTATTCAAGGCAATTATTGGTAATTAGGTAATTACACAATCCTTTTGGGAATGTATAGACTAATGCTTTTTTTATGTACAATGTATGTAAATGATGTAAAATGTCAGAGTCCTGTATAATAACTAAATATTCAAAACCATTAAACAAAGACCAAAAAAAATCATTAGCCAAGCAGGTCACACTTCTTCTGCCAGTTATGAATTCACACTCATAAAATTATTAAAAATAACAATAATAAAAGTTTGGGAACCATCATTCACAATTTGTGTTCGATTTGATTATATTGCAGAATGGTTTTGCAATAGATGATTCGGATTTACCAGACAGCACTGAATTAATTTATGCATGAATTATATATTGTATATGAAATAACAGCAAATTATTTTAATCAATGTAGTCTCTATCAAATGTGTGTCTCACTAGTTGATATCACAGACAATTAAGTGTTGACCAATGACTTGAACAACAGATTTAAAACCCAAACTTTGCAATCCAAACTCTGTCTGCTGACAGATTACACACATAAGCGGCTTGGTCATCTCTCTCCCTCTATCATGCTCACTGGCATTCTTCTTTCTTCCCCTGGACAGGGAAAAGGTCAGGAACTCAACAGCTTCAATAAAACACAACCTGCAGTACGACGTGACAATGGCTAAAGCCTGCATTGATCTGAGACACATTGGTGGAGAGATTGTGAGGGGCTCTGAGAATGAATGAAAGGTGAGGTGAAACAGTGATGGGAGACAGATTGTAAAAGAAACTATAAGTGGTAGCAAGACAATAAAGTATAACCAAGTTCAGGAGGTGAAGAATATCAGAAGGACATTTTGACAGAGAGGGATCCAATATTGATTCAATGTCCCAGAAAAGCACTCTTGCAACAATATATTTTCAACTTTGACAAAAATGTGTTTTGGAGTCTAACCATATGACCAAAACTTGAAATGGTATTATTTGTATGTTAAAATGAATGTTCTACCAGAGCAGAAAATGTGCATATATTTTTGATAGAGGAAGAGATAGCTTTTATTTAAATTTACATTTCTCTGTAAATGTCTCTGTTTTTACCATACCAGGGCTAAAAACAACTGGTAGCCCTTTGGGCAGGCACTAGTTCAATTGTTTTTCTTACAAGGAAAACACGGTCATATTTAAACATAAATCAACATTTTATCAGGAAACCCCACCACCTCCAACCAAACCTGCTGCACCTCTTCATTCATCTGGATTCCCCCTTCTACTATCCCCTCATTCACTTGGATGTCTCCCTAAACCTACTGCATCCATACACACATATTGAGCTCTCTCAGCACAAGATCCTCACCCATCAGTCCTGGACACATCTACAGCCTGTCTGTCCTGAGAGTTGATCCCTCTATCATTTGGATCTCCCTAAGGTTTCTCTTTTCATATAAATAGTTTTTTTTTTAGTTTTTCCTGACCGCAATGGAGGGTCAGGGGGACGTCCTGGGACAGTCCTTTTGTTTGTGTGTTTGTTATCGTTTACAATGACCTTGTTTATTGTTTACATACATCTCTTTCTGTGAAGCCCTCTGAGACAACTTTATTGTGATATAGGGCTATACAAATAAAATTTAATTGAATTGAATTGAAGTGTCATTATGTTCTAACTGTAATGTTCTAACAATATAACGTCAGTCACAGATGAGAAAGGGTCTGATGATGTTGAACTCATAAGCCTTCATCATCTTTCTCCTCTGCATCAGTGTCTGATCTGCTCTTATTCTTTCATTAGGCTATAATAATAATAATGATAATACATTTGTTTTATACAGACTCAAAGACGCTTTACATTACATTATTCATTCACTCCACAGTCACACCCGGTGGTGGTAAGCTACTTGTGTAGCCACAGCTGCCCTGGGGCACACTGAAGTGTGGCTGCCAGTTTGCGCCTACCCTCTGACCACCACCAAACACCAATCACACAACCACATTCATTCATAGGCAATGTGGGTTAAGTGTCTTGCCCGGGGACACAACGACAGTCTGTGCTCGGATGGGGACTCGAACCACCGACCCTCTGGTTGAAGGACAAGCGCCTACCCACTGCGCCACTGCCCCCCCAACTACGACTACTGGTTATAAATAGAATAGTGTCATACAAAGTAGTCTGTTTCTTTCCATTAGCTGACTGGTCTACATAGCGGGTCCCTATTACCTAAGGCATGAACAAGAAGCAGCTCCAAATAGAATCTCATAGCGCACATAAGACATTTCAAAACAAGATGCTTTTAAAAGAGCTTGGAAACTTCCCAACTTCGAAAATGAGAGTGTCTTCATCTGGCACCTTTTGGCAGCAATAAAACCAAGCAGAGCCTTAACTCTGACTCACACAACACACTGGATCAGCTTTTCTCTGCCCTCCCTGGGATTACTCCTTTACTGCTTTTCCATTTCACCAACATATTTATTGTTATCGGGTGTAAATCACTTGGTCAATTTTTGGCGTCCTGAACTGCACTAAGTGAAATGGAGAGCCGCTGTTGTAACTTTATAGCCGCTCTAAAACAGTGTTAAAGAAGGAGAAATCTGGGGCCATTAGGTGTTTTTGTGGTGTTCAGTTTCTGTGTAGCCAATGTGTTGATTTATAACACGGGCATAATGGACTCGGGGACAGTATCCACCTCTTAAATATCAGGAAATAAAAGTATTGGGGGTGAAGCTATAACAAGGACACTAAAGGCATTATTTTCTTAAACTCATCAATATTGTTGGTATTTCTTTCTTTCTTTCTTTCTTCCGTCACTCACAAGTTAGCACTGCCGGAGATCCAAAATGTCTGAAAGAATAAAAGCATATCTCTTAATAATACGTTTCAGATACTGACTGTGGTGAACACATTTGGTAACTTGACTTGGAGATAAAGAGTTGAGATGAAATAAACCAGTTTTTTTTCCACTGTAAGCTAGTCTTAAAATAGAATAGTATTTAATTTCCATAAAATAAACATAGTGCGCATTTTAATATGTTGGGTGAGGAGTAAACATGAAGTGAAGGCCAAGGTCATGCAGATCTCAGCTCTATGTATTGAATCTTAATACGTTTATTGTTTTTAGTATCATTAAGGGGATAACAGATCATTTTCATTTACCAAAGAGAAATTGTTGTATATCTGTGCTGTGTATATGCTATCTGTCTCTTTCCAATATTGTGTCAACCTGTCAGAGGTAGTGGGTGGGTCGTTGAACAATGCCTTGGGACCCTAAGATGGCTGAAGGATTAGCTTATCATGTGGAGAAAACCCACCAGAGCACATGGAGAACACACTAATTCTACACAAACCTTGCTGAGTCTGGGAACGGACCCTAGGACCTACTTATGAAGTGCTGTATTGAATATGTTTTGAGATATCTATATATTATAACATTAAACTTCAGTATTAGCTCCAAAACTGCACGATGACATACATCAGCTGTAATGTCCCAGACTTGCTTTATGTGCCTCTCTTCAACAACAGGCATTGTTAAATTATTCATTATTGAGTCATTAAGGCGTCTATCTCCCTGAAGATCTCTTTGAATGCAGATATGATAACAGATGTAACAGGTTAGAAAGACTCACTTTGATGCGAATCATTTTTGGTAAAACATCACTAAGTTGTGAATATGAGATTACATTTTCTGGTCTGGTTAAATATGACAAATATGATTGAAACAAATATGATCATCGTCGTTTATTTGATTAAGTCATGTGCTCAGTATACTGGATCGATGTTACACCCCTATTTATAACTGGCCCTGTCCTGGGGTTACCCCGGCCCAGAGTTGCACTGACAGGCTCCAGTCGACTGCGACACATCTACTATATGTTTAAATAAAGGAATGTATTCACAGACTAAAGACAGGAGATGCCAAGAGTTCATATAAATCTCACTTTTTGTGGTTTTGCTCTGTGCGTCTGACAACATGTGTATTGTTTCAATTACCAAAAGTCATGCCAATGTTTGTCAGTGTTCTCTTTGTGCACGTAGCCACACACGTCTATATCCTACCTCCTCAGCTGTCAGTCTCCTTCACTGTCCATCTAATGTCTAAGGTACATCCTCTCTCCTTGGTTTTATGTGGAAATCTCACATTCATTACGCCACGGCCTTGGCTCGGGCTGCTTCTCCCTTCTGCGGTGCTCAATTACTCTGTCTTCCCAGGGCAAGCGCTGGTGTCAAGCTACTGTAATGACTTTCTGATTATCTGTCTTTATGTGATGAATGAGATGGAAATGTACCACCGCGGCCAAAGGGGGGGCTGGCGCTGTGCCACAGCTAGCACGCCACAGTCGGATCCGGCGGAAGCACAGGGGAGGGCTCCGGCAACAAAACAAATAACATTAGATTGTAATACAGATGCACAAGTTGTTATCTGTGTCACAACAGAGTCATACTCTATTTGCGGGGTGATTGTAAAAGCTGTAGCACTACAACATGTGACAGAAGGAGGGCCTAAAGCTGGGGTGTCCATTAATTTTTCAAAGAAACCCATATTTCCTGACATGGGCAAATAAGAGACATTTCAGTTCCATAAAAATGAATTACTACATTTGCTTTATGGGGGAAACAAATCTCACAGAGAGAAGTTAGCATGTCCTTATACGGTTACTGTGGGTTTTCTCCACTCAGAATCAATGTAAGAGTCAATGGTTGTTTATGTATATACTGTTCATTATCCAAAATGTAGCCTACCACTCCTAATACCTAGTACACTGCAAAACCTACAAGCTTAAGAGGGTAGAAGTAAATACAATTGTTAGGGATATTCTGTGGAAAATGTTACATCTTGGGACCTTTTATGGATATTCTGGATGAGTAGTACTGTGTTCATTGGCCATAGCAGGGAGCTTGTCAATAATGAATGATCTAATACTGAACCTAGGCCAAAGGCAATGTCATTTTATTTTCTATGCAATTTGTTTTGTAATGACCAATTCACAAAACATAATGCATAATGGGGGAATGGACTGAAATAATAAAATGAGCTAAAGCAATACATTATAGATACTTTCCATATTTGATCTATATGTAAAACAAACCAGATGCTGAAATGTAATGTTAAATAAAGAAATAATGTATTTATTCATCAGCCTCCATGGGAATTCAAAAACATACAATATCTCAAAAATACTACATTTTCTTCTTTGAAATGTTGTCTCTAGGTTGGTTTAATTAATGAAGCAGCTTGTGCAGAAACCGCTCACAGGTTTTTTTTTTATAAAATAGACTCTTTGCTGCATCCCGCTGAGACTCGGGCTTAACCTCTTCCTAAGAAGACGTGTCCTGAGTGCAAATGCAAAACACACTAAATCCCCATTACCATCATCAAGGACAAAAGCCTGCTTTGTTTTTGAATGGAGAATGTACCCTTGATGCACCATGTTAAGTGATTGTTGATGGTTGACTCTGACCTTCTGAAACTATCATATCGATTTCCCTCCCCTTGTTTCCCCTCTGTGTGTGCCGATGCCTCACTAAATGCGCTTTAGGTTGAAAAAATGAGGTTGACGTAGACATGGTTAACCAATAAAGCCAAGCCCGGATGCCACCCGATAGCAAGCCAGACACCTGAGAGAGCAGGCCTAGGTCCAGCTCAGCACTTACCCCCCCTATACTCCACTTCTATTATTCATCCCTGCTTTCAAATGCCTTTTTATGCTGCTCAATTACCCCTCCGGCAGCCCAGTGTGGACACTCTAATGACATTCTGATTATCAGTCTGTAAATGAGAAATGAAATGAGTGTGTGATGCCGTGCCAGGGGAAGAATGGAACGGCTAGAGGCTTTTCAAAGTGTGACGCAGATGAGAGAGATGAGACAAAAAACGGGGGTCGAGGTAGGACAAAGCTACAAGATCAGAAAAACTGAAACATTTTACAAATGTATAAAATTACACTTCGAAGTTTAATTGCCCCCCATTCAAGGTTTCACAACAAGATTTGACAATGCGTAAAGATTCTTTATGTTAGCAGACAATCGTTTGGCTAAAAGGGAGACGCGTTGCAAAAGAAAATACACCCCGTTGTCTCAAAAAGAAGCTTAGATGGCAGATATCCTTTTCCTGTGTCGAATTGGATTGAGCAAAGAAATTAAATTGCAAGCACTTACAAATCCGACACGTTTTCAGCCAAAAGTGGGATATTATGTTCATTCAATGGTTCGTCACATTCACTTTTGATGGAGCGCTTCAGAGTTCTGGGCTGATGAAGCAGGTTTGTCATAGTTTATTGAGAAACCAAAATGAGACTATGAGTTACAGTGAAGAGTCTTAAGCAACCCAATGCTCACACATCCTTTCAGAGGTGAACTTATTACAAAGGATGTTTGCCACAATTCAGAAACTAGCATCTGCCAATGGCACATTCAACAATAAAGCAGCCTTGAACATAATAAAGACTACTTCTGACTCAACTGTACAATTAGTGTAACTGTTAGCATTAGCATTTCTGAATACAACAAAATTCCATCAAGAATGACTCTATCTCGACTTTATTTCTCTTCATAGACACTAGTATTTATTTTGCAGATACTGTTTCAGTGTTCTTCTCAGCCATTGTACTACTAGTTAGCACCAGAGCTAATGTGTACACAAGCATAGCCACACTTCCTCATCCACGCAGCGAGCTAACCAATAACATTTGGAGCTACCTCAGTCAACCAATATTAGACAAGGTAGCTTCACCTATGAATATGCTTTTTTTTTTCATTACAAAATGCAAAATGCATTTATTAAAATGCATTTTGTAATAATTGTTCCTAATAGGCTAACATTATTCAAAACGTGTTTTCAAGTTTACTGCCTCAAATAACACAAGTTAAAGTAAGAAAGATTTGACGATTACAAATATTTGACCAAAGAAATATTCTAGCAAAACACCAAATATATCTGTATATATTGTATGTAAAGCAAATTTACTAAGAAGCAAATGTAGTTACTGTAGATGTATGTGGGGAACAATGGGCTTGAGAGTGTCCATAGCCACAGTCGACAGTTCTGAGCCTTAATATTATATTTTCTCTTAGGAATGAGAACTAGCTCAAATATTAGACATTACTGCAGAGCTGTTTAAACATTGACCTATATGACAAATGCTTAGAAAAAAGCAATGTCAAGATAAGACAGTTGAAACTGTTTTGCTACTTGAATAAAGGAGAAACTTTCATAGTTTACTCAGTCAATCTCTGAATGAGAATCAGTGCTGCATACTCTACCTCAACTATAACTGCTGAGGAGTTTAATGAACAGATGTTACAGAAATAGATTATTTGGTAAATACAATACCACATAAAACTGTTACATTTGTTAAGGACCCTTTATTTTCTATGATGATGCCTGAGCTTGAATCTTGTCAGTCAATTATGTAGTTTTAGCACTTCCTCAAAGTTGTTCTTGTACAGATTTGCTTGACTATAAAAATACAACTCTAGGCCATCTCTATGTTCATTAGATCTGCAATCTAACTGGCCCACTAAATTACAGTGGCTCCATCCCGGAAAGTTGCTCTCATTTCGAGCCAATCAACAGGAATGCTCTGTGGCCCAGACTGCTGTTTAATAGGATATTAACATCCTGATCAATCACCTTAATTGATATTTTTTAGGCATTAACGCTCTCAAACTCTAACAGATGTAATTGTCTGACTGGGAGTAGGATCCCCATTGGCAGTAATTGGGCCATTATGGATGCAGCCATGACTGAGAGATTTAGATTCCAATGACATGGGAGATGGATAGAGCTGGGGCCTTTGTGGGTGCGGTGGTATATCACTCACACTCGGGCACTAGAGGATTTCCCACTAAAGACTACATCAACCATGGATGCACCAACAACCCAGTCCCACCAATGTGTGTGTGTCATTGTAAGAATGAGCAAATGTGTTACAAGTGTGTTTTTTCGGCTCAAAAGCTCCCGGTGAGTGCGTGGCAAGGATGCCATATGGCGTCCTGTGTCGACTGCATTTGTGCAGTGTGATGTGCCATTAGAGCCAGGAGCTGAGCAGTGACTTTGGCATCTTCATTAATCCTGGCTAACTCCTGTTTGCCAAAGCAGGGCCTCTTCACAGGAGCCTGCTGATGCTAGCACATTGTCACAGCTCACTCAGTCACTCCTGCTTCCACCCTTCGCCGCACAGTGGGAGGACAGGGACCAATTGCTTGCAAAATACCTTACATTACTCCATTGGCGGAAAGCATTTGAAGGGAAATTGTGTGAATCATTGCCTTTAGCTGAGTTTAGAATTCAAAATAGTCTTAAGTGCACAATGGTAGCTTTTAAGAGAGTGCAAAAACATTGGAGGTTATTCTTGTTTAAGATTGATATTTTTTGTTAAGATGAAAATATTTACATCTTACATTCAAACTGTATGCTTCTTTTTGTGTTTTTACATTTAACAAAAATAAAAAAAACTGTCCTCAGAAATTAGCTGTCTAAATGGGAGTAGGTTATTTAGACATGCCATCCACAGTCAATTAATTTATATTAATAAAACCAAGAATTTGGCAACAATCCCACGGAGAGATTCAAAGACAAATGAACAATGCGAGAAAAGAGATTTCAGGGCCAGGGAGTAATCAGGTGTTTCAGGTTTGAGCCTAATCGGGAAAAGTATGTGCAAGTTAGAGGCTGTCAAATATACCTGACTTCACCATTTCAATTCAAAATGGCCGACTTCTTGTTTGTTGTAGGGTGGGGTCATATTATTATTGCGTTCACTTAATTATTCTTCATCCTAGAAGTACCAAAATCAATCCAGTTCAGCGTCTTTATGATATGTATGTCTTAAAGTAGAAACTGATTTGGCAATTCATTGTTGAGTTATCATGTTCACACGTAGGACCTGCGGACCAACGCAATTCCATAATATGGTTGTTTCGTCGATATAATTAAACATAGCTTGTTGCCCATATTTCTTAAAAACTCATGCCTGCATTTCCCTACATTTGTCTCAGTAAAATCATTAATCACTTGAACTATATCATATTTTATTTAGTAGGTCATATTTATCCCAAATTCCCTCCATCTTTTAAATGACAGCGACATATGCATTTAGCTTTGAATTGATGGTCTCCCAGTTCAGCTCAGGATAAACCCCTGGAGCTAGAACATCTCATTTTCAAGGGGTTTTTAATTATTCTTCCACATTCAATCCCCTATGCATTTAAACACTATTATCTAGTGAGCCGCAATATATACTGATGGCTGATAATGTATTAAGCCTGCTTCATATACTGCTCAATTGAAAAGAGCGGTTACAACGAGGTCAACTGTATTTGTCAGAAAATGTCAAGCGGAGCCTGTTACACAATCTCTTTTTTAAGGTTGTCGTGCATATGTTCAATCAGTAAATGAGCCCATGGTAACACGTTTTATGTTTCAGGTCACAACTGCTAGTTAGAGCTTCTAAAACGTGTGTTTAAGCATATGAGTGATCAGTTGTGCCAGATATTGTAGTGAAACTGACAGTTTTTTGTTTTTTTTCACGCCTGCATCTGTCTGAGGTCAATCCATTCAAGAGCAGTTTGCCTGCTGCACAACTTTGGAAATATGGACGTCCATAATCCTCTTTGAACATAAACTGGTTTTATAATAATGCTTATAGAGATATATTTTGTTTATTAATATATGTTTAAATTTCAGTGTTATGAAATAAAATAAAATGCAGCAGTGTAGTCTAGATCAGTTCTTCCCAATTGCTGGGTCACAGAGTTTGAATTTAGTTTCATCATAGAACTTGAACTTAAATTTGTCAACAAAATTGGAAAAATGCATGAAATAAAATTGTAAAAAAACATGCCATAAAATTGTAAAAATACATGCCATAAAATTGTAAAAAATACATGCCATAAAGATTGGGGCAGCAGTGTCTCTGGAGGTATGGCAAATCTTCCACAAACCAGAAGGTTGGTGGTTCAGATCCTGCGCCAGTTCATTATGCCGTTGTGTCTTTGGGCAAGACATATTAGCGTGATTGTTGTGGTGTGTTTGATTGTGGTTGGAGCTTTGGAAAGCACTATAAATCTAATACAATATGGCTTACATCAAAAAATTTGATTCAGCTAAATGAATCCCACTTTACTTTTGCAATGTAAAATGTAAAAATGTATTTTCTATTAACTGAGCTGTTCAATTTGTGTAATGTATTCAACAATACTTGTGTTCATTCTCAAGACTACCAACCATTACTTTTAAAGAAGATTTCAACACATTAATAGCTGCTTCTTAATAGTGCTCAGAGCTCAATTCTGTTGGTAATTGGAAAGGTTTCAGCATGTTTGATTTTACATGAATGGTTCACTTCTTGACTGTGTATGAGTAGCCTATGCTGCTAATGATGGCCCAAGGCACTCTGAAGATCTTCACTACAAAATCAATTCCCAAATGGGAGTGGGCTAAAAGGAGAGAAGATCAGCTTTCTTAGTCTGTTTTCTATTCACTGTGTGCAGTGATAAAGCTTTCAAATAAACATTCATCTATTGCAGTTAGCAGCCATCCTGTTAAATACTGAAATATTAAAAATATCAAATCACGCTTACCTAGATTTGGGTGCATCTACCACTGTTGGCCATAATAATACAGTACGGCCATTATGAATACTAAATGATAATTACTAAAGTTAAGTTTAAATCCCTATTGTTACAGTTCAACAAAACATCTACTTGTAACTCATTGTAACCCTGGAGATATAGCTAATTGTTTCACAACTTTCTTTTTTCTTACAGCACTACAGCAACTCAGAGGGGACAAACAGAACCACTTTGGGAAAACTCTTTTTTGATTTGAACATTTTCAAAACAAGGCTTAGGGCATTTATGAACTAAATTGATTTTGGTTTTCTAATTTTTGAAGGAAACTCATTATCTAACCTTTTCCTGGGAGATTTGTTTTCATACACAACAGCATTCCTACTGGTTTATTCCAGGTGTTAGAGCAAAAAAACAAACACAAAAGAACGATCTCATGTTCATAAATATCTTGAATGTTTTTTTATGTACAAAAATATTTTTGATTTTACTTTCCAGGATTGCATCAACAAATCTTCCTCTTTCTGTGTGCATATTGATTTGACATTGGATTCACTAATCACAAACTGATTTTGCCGTGTTGCCGATGTTCCAGGGTCAACATGCTGTTGTTCAACATTCAAGTTGTTGGTTTTGGCAGTACTGGTTAAAGTTAGGGCCAGGACCATGGTTATGGTGTTATATTGGTCCCTGTGTCAGGTTTAGGTTAGGGCCAAAATATCAACTGGTTAGGGTCCTCAGCAACACGGGGAAATCAGATCGACCAGATTCATACCGAATGCCTTTCTTAACACGATTATCTCTATTTATCCAGGCTTGGAAATGACACAAAGAGTACTGTCCCTTGTGACCCAGTGGGGCTGGTTTAATATATTATGTTGTAGAGATTCCGTGGGTCGGTTTCAGTCCCAGTGTACAAACCTTAAAGACCAAACTAAAGCATAAAATAAACAGTTTGGCTTAAGTTAAAGTATGGTGACATATATTGTTCTAACCGCATGGGTAAACACAATAAAAGACTTTACAACTGACAAGACTTCCAAACATGTCATCCTTGTTTTGACATGTGTCAGAAAAACTGCAACCCTGTTTAAAGTTGCACTTCTTTTATCACCAGAGAATACATGAGAGATAAGCACCTGCTCGTTTGACTGAGGGCATCCTTTTGGAGAGTGCTGTCTGACTTTTGCACATTGTCTTCTGCACTCAGTAGTTTATCTTGATAACACAGGAAAAAGCTATGTGTGCGGATTTTGTGAAATAACCTTTTGTGAATATGATTTCAACTTTCCAAGGCAAAGTGTGTGTGGGGGTGTAAATAAAAAAGTGTGATTGTATCATCAAACACTTTATCTGGATGACTTTTGTGTGGTTGACCTGTAACTTGGTCCTCTGTTGAAGGCCATTTTGCAGTTTTGTAAAGGTTGAGGTTGTATAACTTCTAAGCTAGCGGCTCTTTTCAGGTGGACAAAATGTGTTGGTGAAAAAAGCATGTGAACTAATTTTGAGTGTTTTTTACACTGTCGAGGTTTGTAAGGTCTGGTTTAACCTGACAACTTCACAAGGCTTATCTTAAACATGTTCCCCACTTGTGTAAAGAGAGGAACTAGTATTCACTAAAATCATATCGTTTTAGGGATCATCTGTGAACGAACAGCTTTTGAAGATATCAGCTACAAAGAAGAAATCCATGAAGCTTTACTCAGACAAGAGAACCATTCTGAATGTAAAGAGAACATATTTATGTGTGCTGGAACATCATTGTTTGAAATCTGTGAGTTGTAAAAAAAAAAAAAAAAAAGTGCACTGAACTATAGTCTTCATGGGTAGCCATCTTGAAGACCTGAACTAATATTCAATTTCCTTGTGGACAATACACCATTAGGCTGTGCTAAAAGTGTTTTATTAGTGCGTCCAGCAGGAGTATTTTTTCTAGTGAAAAGAACAGTGAAGTGGTTATATGCAACATGCAACAGTAAGAACTGATGAGAGGGTCTATTAGAGGCCAAATGGAGCTCTTGAGCGTTAAGGGTGCCGTACAGTTAATCCCCATGGTAACGCAGATGAAGGGCCCTGCACTACTCCTGCCACCCAGCTTTTCATGTGGAAATGTACCCCATTGTCCCTCGCTCCTCCCAAAGAAATCTAGCTTGGATGCTTTTTTTCTCTGGAGGTATAAGAGTAGGAAGTGCTCAAAAATTTACAAAAAATGTCCAATTATGCGATAAGGAGACTTTGTTTACCTGTTTACTAATTTAACATGCTTTCAAGAACTTTGGAGATGTACTCTGTCTGTTGAGAAGAAGAAAATAATGATTCAGAACACATTAGCACATGCATCAAAATGAGCCTGTTCCATTAGCAGGCTTGTTTGAACATCCTGTCGTAAAAGACCTGCTTGGAAACATTTGTGCAAGATCTTGTTTTTTTAGCAGTGCCATTTTGAGAAATAGTATTGAAATTACTCGCATTTTACTAGTTAGCTAGCACTATCTAGGTGTGTTAAGTCTAGATTTAGTGCCTCAGATTAATACATTAATTTTTAACTGAAACCATTACATCCATATAAACAAAAGGGGGGTGTTAAAGCCTGAGTGAAAACGACAAACACGATTGCTGCTGTAATTTTGAATGTGACATTTGCAGTTAATGCCATCCATAAAGTCGCAAAGTGATTCTTGTACTTGTGCTTCTCGAGTGTGATTTAGTGGGGTTAGCAGGATTTTTTTGGCAAGGTTCTCCAATATGCAAGAGCTGGAGTTGTGAAAATGAATAACAGAGGCTTTCTAAGTACACCACACAGGGATTAGATTCAAATCAGTTGACCTTATTCCTACCCTCCTCTTGTGTGAGGAGAGTCTGTTTCATTCATTGTAAGTAAATGTATACATGTTTGTAAGGTTAATTCAATTGAACGAGTAATCAGTGGTAACTAAAATTATTATGCAATAGTTGGTAGTTTTCGTTTTAATTAGAGAAACTTGGATTTGGTTCTCGTTAGCATTCGGTTTGCTTGTATTATGCTTTTGAAGATTGTTTGCAGATGGCGTAAGTATAATGCCATACGTTTCTGCTCACATGTGTGTCGTCATATTGTCCATCCATCCATTTTCTTCCGCTTGTCCGAAACCGGGTCACGGAGGCAGCAGTCTAAGCAGGGAACTCCGACCCTTTGACCCTTTGACACTGCCCGATCCACATTGCACCAGCCCTTTTTAAAGGTACCTCCCGCAGGTGGTGGGTCCACGGGAAGGCCTGACAGCGTGTGCTCGGGCGAGGACTCGAACCACCGACCCTCCGGTTGAAGGGCGAGCATCTACCCACTGCACCACCGCTGCGGCTAGTCATATTGTCCATAATATAAATAAGACAACAGATTCCTATATACTTACTAGTCTGTTTCAGCATGACCTACACTTCCCAGACTTTAGATAGAGGACAATAACGAGAAGAGCCCTGGGGGTTGGGGAAGAGGTTTGTTCAGTTGATCTACCACACTGAAATCATTTTTGAAACATAATAGTAAGGTCCAGATACTACATGGTGCTACTTCATGTTCCCCAAGGACATGAAGCTCTCCGTGCCCGATTCATCAAGTCAATGTGGCCAGTCCCTAATTTTGGCTTCTGTCTGGAGCTGCGGCAGGAGATACAACCCTTTTTCTCTTTCTATATTATCTTTCCATGCACACACCAAGCGCTTGTGTGTCCTTTTTGTGTCTCTACATTCATGCATGTGCTTACTGGTGCTATTGGATGTCCATGCCATAGCACGAAAAGCAATTACACCTTCTGCCCCTCAACCCAGCTATGGCCCCACCCCAACGCAGCCGTGAGCTAAATTCAGCGAATGTGGACTTTTTAGCAGAGCCTGGGGTGATCCGGCAATTGGAGCACGGGAAGGAAATAGGGTGAGACCAATGAAAAACAGAAGGGATGTATCGGTAAGTAACAGTCTTGACGAGCGATGATGTGTGTTATTGTAGAGTTAGTAATCTTAGGCTTGTTGAATAGTGGTGATATTGAATGCCTTTGTGCGATACAGGTCACAGCTTCAAGGACACATATATTGAACATTTTGCTTGGGCCCACTGTAAAAACATGGATTCTACTCTATGCTTTTCATTCACCTTACCCAGCAACACTCACAAGCCTCTATATTAGTTTTACCATGTGCCTAATTGTTTGGCCCCAGATACAGTCTTCTTCAGCTATGGCATCAGCAAGACATTTTTCACCCACGGAATGGCTGCTCAAAGAATATTTCATCTTTTCGAGACAGTTATCTGTAAACTCTAGACATGTTTGGGAGTAAAAATCCCAGATGAGTAGATTCTGAAATAAAAAAAAACACTTTATAATGTTTGGTTTCAACTTCAGAAGGTTTTTCTTACATGTTGCTCATCCATACATGCTAAAGATGCTAACTCTTTTGTCATTGGTTGAATGGTTAGCTAGTTGTGTTAAAGTTGCTGTACCTGATTTTGTGCCGAAAAACAAACAAAAAACAATGTTTGAAAGTTTGAATGACATGCTCCCCTTCTTCTCTTTCTCACCCCTCTATCACGGTCTCACACAAACCAGGAGGTATCAGAATAATGAGTAGCAGTCTGAAGTTGGCTTTTTTTTCCCTTTGAACTAAAAAATTAAATTAGCTTTGAATAATCTGTGAATAAAACTAAATCAGTTGGTTCACATTATTCCTGACAGATTCTAGTTCTTGACAAAGAAACAATGTTTCAACAAATCTCCTTCTCAAAGCTCTTGTCCTGTGGAAGCATGTGATTGGTTGAAAATAAGTGCACCTGCGCTCTAAAACAAAAACCCTTATAATACAATCCACAGAGGGTCTCAGAGTCTCATTTCTTTTCTCAGATGACTTCTATTATGCTGTACTATTCACTGTGTATTTTTTTTGCTCAAATACAAAGTGAAAATATCAGGTAGACACATGTACCACTATTCCAAAGGTGATCATAGCGAAGATTTAGTGTTTGTCAAAGACACATCGATGAGTGAACAGAAGGTGCCACATTCAAATGTCAGATCAAAGCTTGTAGAAGGGCAGCAGATGAAAAGATTGTAGCCTTGATCTTGGAGACGCACACAAGCTAAAGTGTGAACATAAATACACACTGCAGCAGGGAGCCAAACTGATATATCACCTCTGCACTGTTTATCCAGATGGTTTGAATAAGAAACTGCAATTAGATTTTCCAGCACATAAGGCCTCACAAAAGACACAATGTAATGAATGACAGTATGGAGGTTATATAGTATGCAATTATATTTCTGAACTGATATTTTTAGTAGTACCTTAGTAGTTCACTCACTCTTCCTCGTGGACCTCGGAAGTCTTTTGCGATTTTGATTTAATTTCATTTTGAGGTTGTTTTGTTCCTGATTTAGTTCTTCTCCATGGGGGGGTTATAATTGAATGTGTGGTCCTGTTTTGTTTTTATAGTACTGGTTTAGAAGTGTCCTGGAATTGAAAACCAATAATTCTCTTAGGGTGTTTGTGGACCACTGCTGTAGGATTTTGCTCAAACAACCAAAAATGTACTTAAACATTCACTTACATTTGTTGTTTTTTGATAGGTACTTTGTATCACCATTCTTGTGCACGTGTCAGGTCACTCAAGTTTGCCTATACTTGAATCCCCAGATGCACATTTACACACCAGACTAATGCTCTTTACTGTTTCTGTTGCCATCACCATCATAATGTGTCACTTGATTAGTCGGGTGACTTCTTGCCAAAGGGCTGCAGCTGTAAATTAGAGATGGTGAAGAACCCTTGAAAAAACAAAAACTACAAAAGTCTTTGCCAGCGTCACTCTTTTAATTAAATAAACACAATCTTTTAACTGATAAACGGAACAATGGGAAATGTGTCTCTGTATTAAGCGTTAGGAGAAATGGACCAGATAAAGATGGTAATGATATATAATGTCCCGCTCACATTTGCGAGTTGACCAGTATTAAAGTCTATCCCAAGAGACGACACCACCAGTTGCTCTATGGAGATAATGAGTCCTGAGTGAGATGTTTGCAGGCCCTGAAGGCTAGGATTGGAGCTGCTTCAGTGCGTATGTACACTGTAAAACCTAAAATGTGTATTCCCAAAAAATGTACTTCAACTAAGTTCAGTTTGCTGAACCTTATTGCAGATGCACATTTACTTTAATGAATTTATTTAGGTTTCAGTTAAGACATTTGGAATTGGAATTTTTATTGAACAACATCAGAGTCAAGATAATAGCAAAAATGAGTTGTTCTGAGTGAATGATGCAAAAAAAATTCAAAGAAAGTTCAAAGAAATTGAAAGTTGCAAATTTCTAAATTGTGTTCAAACTGTTATTTTATCATAAAGTTTTTGCTTTTCTTTTGGCGTGACGACTGTGATTCTCTCCAAAACTGTAGGGGGACGCTGTACTGAAAGAAAGCAGCAGGAAAAACGTTGAAATGATCCCCTTTAACAGAAGCAGCTGCAAATAACTTCTTTTAGTAAGACGCGCTACTGGGTTTTACAGTGTATGGAGAGGGCCTGTGCACGGCTCTAAATTAGTGAGGCTTCTGGATCAATGTGGGCCGTAATTAGCTGCTATTGATCCCAGACAGATCAGCCACTACAGTAGGCCACAGCCAAGCACCTCTCAACGTCCATCAAGCTGCATCTCCCCCACAGCACACAGCAAACAAATAATATCAGGCCAGCTCTCTCTGCTCCTGGTAAGTGCACTAAAGATACTGTTCAACATGGTGGGATTCACTTACATATTCCATTTGTCAGTGCTGCAATGCATATTTTGGATTCACTGTTTTATCTTGTGTTCCATTAAATCCTATAGATTACATTATGTGCTTGTGTAACGTGGGGAGAAAAAAATGGCACAAATCTCTGGCTATTACCCACGATACATCAGCCATAAATCAGATGTCATTATGCACCAGAACCATGGATAGCGCCCCAGATGATGGTAATGCAATCTGGCATTTGCAAAAAAAGAGATCCAATCTTTTCCAAAAATGATCACAATCAAGACTTTTTAAATACCTCATCAAAGTGAACGAAGTGATTTTGCTCTTTTCACTAATGCTAATGATCCTCATTACTCACATGGGAGTTTTTTCTCTCTTTTTTGTATGTTTAAAAGCGGGTTGTGGTCGTGATTGGCTCCAATGTGTTAAAATCTTGCCTGCTTTAAAATTACTACTTGTGGATTGTTTCCATTTCCAAATGCCATTCCTGCTTGAATTTGTAATCACAATAAACTGTATAGCCTATAATTACAGTAGTTCAGCCTGTCATCAATATGGACGGAGAGAAAACCCAATAAAACATGTCAGAAAAGAAGAAAATATTTTAACAATTGCAATTAGAATGTAGTTCAATGGCCAGGTTTCTAACTACCGTATTTTCCGCACTATAAGGCGCACTTAAAAACCTTTAATTTTCTCAAAAACCAACAGTGCGCTTTATAACCCGGAGCGCCTTATATATGGATTAATTCTGGTTGTGCTTACTGACCTCCAAGAGATTTTGTGTCACACGGCGCTCCGTCAAAATGTTTTGGTACGACTTCGGTAAACTACAAAGCTCCGGGAGTAGCTGTTTAGCGCTTGTCAAACCATGGAAACGCGTTGAACACTCTGAAGCACTCTGAACCAATCACAGAGC
>JAVQKC010142925.1:0-36393 GCA_036025475.1 Philypnodon macrostomus | reverse complement strand
ATCCAGTTCTTTCATTTGTGTTATGTGTTCTGTTAAATTTGAGCATCCTTTTAGAAACAGGGAAAATGTTTGCAGTGCTTTAATGTCCTCACTTTTAATGGCTGGCCAGTGGCTAATTTCTTCCATACATGCATGTGCAATTTTGTGCTCGTTTCCAAAATGTTCACAAAGAAGACTTTTGGCTCTTAGATACCCCAGTTCAGATGGTAACTGTGCACAAGGTCTTTAGGCTGCCCCCTGGTGTATTGTTCTAAAAAGTGCAAACAGTCGCTCCAGTTGTCAGTTTTGGCCTCGACGCCATTTTCAAATGCTCTTATAAATGATTTGTATTGGAGGGGATCTCCGTCAAAGATAGGAATATTTCTTGGTGGCAAGACAGAGCTTTGATTTGGCTGAAACAACATGGCAGTGATGTTGACGTTTTGCCTCTGCATAATGTCCATAATGTTGGTTTGGTGGTTGGTTTGTATTTCTGGCTGTGGGTGCGCACTTGTAGTTGGTATTACATTTTGATGAATATTTTTTTGGGCACATGTGCTTTGTGGTATATCAGTACTTTGAAATTGTAACATTTGTTTAGGTCGGACAACAGGTTGCTCAGTGATGGCATTAGACGTGTTGACATTGTGACTGATAGTTTGGTCCGGAACAAATACATTGGCACATGGATTACGTTTTGGCGCTGGGTTGGAATTGCGCTTTTCATAGTAAGAGTTCATTCCGTCAGAACGTTTTGAGCCACACTGTGAATTTATTTTCAATACACGGAGTTTGGCCTTAGCTGCAGCCAATTCTGTCTCGAGTTCGAGTTGTTCTTTTTCTTGTTGTAATCGTTTTAACTCATTTTCCTTTTCAATTTTTACTTTCTCCTCCAGTGTTTCAATTTGATGTTTCCTTTTGAGGGCTGCGACGCGCTCCATTAGGGCAGCCTTTTCAGCCTCTGCCTTTACGTGCGCCGATGTTGTGGAGGTAACACGGGACACTTGTGAACGAGTTTTTGATTTTGAGATGACAGAGCATACATTGGAAACACTATCTTCTGGATTTATTTCATCAACAACATCGTCATAGCTTTGAACATTTTTGTCCTTATTTAATTGCACAAAGGGCTGACCCAGTTCACATAACCAACATTTGAAACGCTCAGTAAACTCAAGGTAAGTGCTCATTTTATTTTCAAAGTATTCATTTTGTTTTTTGGGTTTCATTTTTGGGTTTCATCAGGGGGAATTGGCAGACTTGTGAAATGGTCATGAGAGTCCTTTGCATCCTGATAACTTCAAATGAACGTGGCAAGAAGAGAATTCACTGAGTCGGCTTTGTCCTTTGACTCCATTAGAACATTTAGGCAAGGCAAGGCAAGTTTATTTGTATGGCACAATTCATACACAAGGCAATTCAAGGTGCTTTACAGAAAAGACAAGTTAAAGAACATAATACAATTAAAAACACAACAATCAGTACCTTTAAGTTTAATTAAATTTAAAAATAAAAAGTTTAAAGATAAGAACCACATTCAGTTGTTATATGCACAGCTAAACAGAACAGTTTTCAGCCTGGACTTAAACATTGTAAGAGTAGAGGCCAGTCTAACATCTTCAGGGAGACTATTCCAGACCCTAGCTAGGTGCCGTGACATGTTGACATGTTGACTCCTGCAAGTTACCGGACGACGTGTGTTTGAGCCCTGGCTAAACTGCTGTCACCTACCTTGAACTGCAAGGTCTAAACCAACCTCTACTTTCAAGATGTATATCCCAATGTGGGTTTTGGCAGAGGCATGTTTTTGTATAACTCCCAGCAAGCTAATGTGGATTTTCCTGGTTGTTTCATGTTGAATGTGATAGAGGTGGGGCGGAAATAAGTCATGGAAAAAATACTCAGATACCATACACCTCTACCCCTGTCCCTCCACAGCCTTCTGACACAGATACAACACTTAGACACTTAGGCGTTTTAATCCCATTGGGGACTCTGTCACAGCCAGATTACTGACAGACAAAGAAGATCGACCTATAGTAATGTTAGACAGCTAAATACAATACTTAGGTCAGATTGCAAAGAGCCCCCTATTTCCTGTGGTGATGCAACTGATAAATATTCATCCCCAGAATGGATTGACCTCATGTCCATCTTTTTAAAAAAGAAAGAAGTCAGCACCACTAGCCAATCAGAAGAGATTATGAGCAAACTAATGGGAAGAGCAAGAGATGTAGTAAAGATTGGTCCACGCAGCAACCCATCACTGAACAGCCTGATAGCCATTTTAAAACAACATTTCAGTGACCACTCATACTCTTGCATGCTGCTTGCAGATTTTTACAACACCCTTCCAAAAGCCAACAAGAGCCCCATTGATTACTGGGTGTGCCTAAATAAAGCTCCTGAGGTAGCGGAGGAATGTCTCCAACATCAAACAAAGAGCATTTGAGACCTTAGCAAAGACACTGTAATGAGCCATCCTTGTCTATTGTGTTGAAAAGCAAGGCTTTGAAAAGACTTGAAATGGTTTTTGATCAGTTACAAAAATACAACCTCAAATTGGCTGCCAAAAAATGTAACTTCCTCCGTCGCTCAGTGCACTTCCTGGGACATGTAATAATAATAATAATAATAACAATGGTGTACCCACAGACCCTGAAAAGGTGGAGACTATAGCCCAAGTAATCAAGTCGGAAACTGACAGCTGCTGATTGGACCCCAGAATGTGGTATTGCACTGCAAAGTTTGAAAAATGCCCTTCTTAATAACGTCGTTGCCCACCCTGATTTTTCCAAGCCGTTCATACTATCAACAGATGCATCTACAGATGGCTTGGGTGTCTCCAGATAGTGACAAAGCTTGTCCTATAGCCTTTGCAAGCAAGACACTAAACAAAGCACAGATCAACTACCCAGCTCATTGGCTTGAGATTCTAGCTCTGAAATGGGCAGTTTATGAGAAGTTCAGCCACTGGTTAAAGGGTCATTCTTTCACTGCCTGGACTGACAACAACTCACTCTCCCATATACTCACCAAGCCTAAACTAGATGCATGTGAGCAGCGCTGGGTACCAAAGTTAGCAGCGTATGAATTTGACATCAAATATGTGCCTGGGCCCATGTTCTGAATCGCGAGCCCTTTGTCAAGCATCTGATAACTGAGCCTTACCATTACTTACTAAAAGAGTCTGAGGCTGTCTCAGGATATAATGTACAAGAGGCTTTTAGATGGTCCAATGTTCATCAGTCCACCCAAAAAGCTACCAGGCTGTGTGATGTTCACCCTGTAAAACTCACTCCTTTTGCCAGTTCCCTGTCAAGTGGAGAAAAATCAGCTCTTTTAAAGAGCCATATAGATTGGGATATAGCCACAAGAATCAGGTCAACAGTCTTGGTGGAACACGTCCAAAACATTATGACTACCAACCAAGAACATTACTATCTATGTCCAAACAAGAGCTCAGAGACAAACTGGAGGATTCTGCTCTAGCAAGAGTTACACCACCACAGACCTTCTAGAAGAGAGAGGGTAAATGAAACAGTGGAAACTTTAAGACTTCTGAGGAAGTTAGTCATAATTGATGGAATCCTGTATTGTGTGTCAAACGCTCTCATCACAAGAATAAAGAAACATCAATATAAAGGTTCCTTTGTCACTAAAGATGTGCTGCATAGCTGTCATGATGAAGCAGGCCATCACGGTCAAAACCGAACCCTCTCTCTTGGCAAACAGAGGTTCTACTGGAGCACAATGGATGTCAGAGAACATGTCAAACATTGTCCCAGGTGTGTGATGGCCAAGACACCAGAACCAGATGGCTGTGCACCACTTGAGAGCATAAAACATCATCTCCACTGGAGCTGGTCTGCATAGATTTTTGGACAGCTGAAGAACCGCCCAGTTGATGTCTTGGTTGTGACAGACCACTTCACACAATAGCACATGCCTTCTATTGCCCTGAACAAACAGCTAAAACAGTGGCTCGAAAGCTTTTTCTGTTATTATGGATTCCCAGAGAGAATACACTCTGATCAAGGTGCCAAATTTGAGAGTGAGTTAAGAGTGAGAGTGTCAGGTGTAAAAAGGTCCCGCACACTGCCTACCATCCAATGGGAAATGGCTCTGCGGAACAATTTAACTGCACTCTTGGAAATATGATCAGGACACTGTCACCACGAGCTCAATAGTCTTGGCCTCAAATGTTGCACACCCCGACATTTATATACAACGGCACTGCTCATGAGACAACTGGTTTTCCACCCTTCTATCTGATGTTCGGCCGAGTTCCCCGACTGCCTGTTGATGTACTGTTCAAGTCAGTTCTAAGAGAGGATGGTGAAGTCTCTTTCCCTCAGTATGTCAAAGAGTTGAGAAAGGACCTACATGAGGCCATGGAGCTGGCAGAGAGCTAAAATTTACATTAGGAGAGTAAAAGGAGTGGAGATTGAACCAGGGACAGAGTTCTTGTTGCAAACAAAGGTGAAAGAGGCTGCCATAAGTTAGCAGATCGATGGGGAGAGGTGATCTATACTGTAGTCGGCCATAACCCCAAAAAGCCACACTTTTGAAATCCGTGACCCCATCTCAGGTCAGTCAAAAGTTGTTCACCGGAACCTCCATGCTCTGTGTTAATTTCCTGCCGGTCCCCCTAAAGCTGACCACAGCACATCTTTTATATCATCCTGTGACTATACTGAAACATCTCACTCAATGGAAGATCCATCACAGTTTGACCATCCAGTTGACCATGCCTCTCGTATAGAGCACTGAGCACCGACAGAGATCAGTGACAACCAGTCTGACCTTGTGTCACATGCTGTATCGGGGGAAGATATACAGACTGCTGGGCCATCCTTTGAGGTAGATGATTCCTCAAATATCCCTGTCCTGAAAATGACATTGGCAACCAGAGCAAACCAGAAACTGTAGTAGACACAGATAGAGTCAATAGGTTCACTGTACAATGATTTGCCAGACATTACATGCAAAAAGACCCAAGCTTAAAACATGGGTTTAGTTTCAAGAAGGCCTACAGTGAGTTAGGCTCATATTAGACAAAATCACATATATTATCATAAGAGCTGCTGAATATGAGAAGAGGTGTATATGGGCATTATTTAACAACTTTATTGCTTTGTAAGCACTTTGATGTGTTATTCATTCAGTGTAGCTCTTAAGATACAGTATGGTCATTTGATACATGTTTTGGAATTTTGATGAATTCAGGGGAGGAGAATGTAACAGGATTGTTTGTTTAATGAATTCAATCTAAAGATCTAAACCCCTCTGTTTTGATTTGATTGAGTGTATTAACTGGCGGTGGTGGTATCCACGGCAACGCTTGTAAGCCCATCCCCTTGTGCCATTGACCTGTGAAATGGTCCGTAACTCCTTCTGTCATTTATTTTTCAGAGATTGTACAATCATGTAAATATGCTTTATTTCAATCACATGTGATCTAAGAATGTCAAATACATGTCTGAATGAATGTGGTTGTGTGTGATTGGTGTTTGGTGGTAGTTGGAGGGGCTGTAGGTGCAAAACTGGCAGCCACGCTTCCGTCAGTGTGACTGAGGAGTGAATGAGTAATACAAAAAAATATAAATATATGTAAGCGCTTTGAGAAAGTCTTGAGCATTGTAAAGCGCAATATAAATCCAATTCATCATCATCATCATTTCTAAACTGTTATTTGAGTTTTACTGTGGAAATAACTTTATTTTGTAAACATGCGTTGTATCTTTGCTCAAAGATAACAGATAACATCCTGTAGACATATTAAAAAGTATCTTATGTATCTTATGTCATTGTTAGGGGCAGAAGCTGATCACCACCACCAGTCACTGTGGAATATTTATTGTTCACTTTGTAATTTTTTATACAAAATCTTCAAAACCTATCACTACCTAAACTGCAGTAACCAGACCAAAAGTGGTCTGGTTACTGCAGTTTAGGTAGCGATACGAAGGGGTAACACTGTTACCCCTTCGTAAAATACAAAGTTACTATCTAGATCTAATCATCTTATGCTTTTTTTTCCAGACAGGAATCCACCCAAGAGTGGACAGTGACCTGGAGGTGCCCTCTGAGATGGAGGGTGAACGAGAGCGTCCTGAAGTGGGATATGAGAGTGAGAGCAGTATGTTCGAGACTAAGAAGAAGAAAAAGAAACCCAGGGAAAAGAAGGAGAAAAAGCCACGAAAAAAGAAACGTGACATGGAAGATGATGACGACGATGATGATGATGGGACCATAAAGGTAAGAGTGTATTTGGAGAGTAATAAGGTGTTACTGAAATTAATTACTATATATTGGATTTTTTTGTTGCACGATTCAGTTGTTTACTTCATAGTTTTGGATATAATTTAATTGTGTGCATGCCCAAGGAGCCCAAATCCTCTTGTCAGCTGATGCAGGAGTGGGGTCTTGAAGACGTCCAATATGGCTTCACTGAAGACGATTACAAAACCATAACTAACTACAAGGCGTTCAGCCAGTTCCTCAGGCGAGTATCTTTAACTCTGTCTGGATTATTATGTCATGTTAAAACTGCTTTGTGCCATCTTCTCTTCTGTGGCTTGTCATTGAGCTTCCAACAGAAACATTACAGTCAGACAAGCGAGTGGTGTGAGCAGCAAACACAGCACTTTCTGTTTGAGCTCTTGGTTTAAAGAGTCTGTCTCACCTGGGGCTGTCTGGCTCTGACAAAGTGGAGTATGGTTCCCCGCAGTGCCCTGTGTGGAGGCAGCTGCTGACTGGATGCCTGTGACAGCTGGGAGGCACTGGGACCGCTGCTCTGACCTACTATCTTTCACAGGCCATAGTGCCAAATCTCAAGCTGTTGTATGACAAATCACAAACAGCTCATAGGCACAGGCAAAGCTGGGAGAACAAAACTTAAGGGGCATTGGGCTGTCAACAAATAACACCCGGTATCCCTTTGGTGCTGAGCAGAGCAGAAACTACATCAAGAGGAATGAAGTGTGACATAATAAAGCTGCTGTTGTTAACCTCTCTCCCTCTGGCTTTCCACAGGCCTCTCATTGCCAAGAAGAACCCCAAGATTCCCATGTCAAAGATGATGACAGTGTTAGGGGCCAAGTGGCGGGAGTTCAGTGCCAACAACCCGTTCAAAGGCGCATCTGCCACTGCTGTGGCGGCCGCTGTGGCTGCCGCTGTGGAGACAGTCACTGTGGCTCAGCCAATATCTGTGAGCAGCAGCCAGCCGAGCTCTCAGCCGGGACCACTCAAAAAAGCCAAAACCAAAGAGGGGAAGGGTAAGGTCGACTGAACTGTGACAGAGTGCTCCTGTTAGAAATAATAGACTCTGGGTTTAAGTAGAGTAGGGCTCAGAAAAATTTGTCTTGTACAAGAGAGCACATTTAAAGAGTGGTCTAGCTCTGAGTACTACTGTAACACTTAAATATATGCTTGTAAATGTCTTAGGACCTGGAGCTAGAAAGAAAAGCAAGTCCACAAAGGATGTGAAGAAGAAACCCAAGCCGAAAAAGACCAAATCAAAGTCAGGCCAAAGTGGGAAGAAGAAGAAAGCCTCCTCGGTATATCTTTAGTTCACTGTTTAACAATCCTCAAACTCACTCAAACCAGTTCTCACTCTAATCTGTATTTCCTGTGGTTATACGCAGACTGTCTGAAAATTAAAATACACACAGCCGCTGCCAGTTTAGAGTGTAGCTCTAAGGTCTTTTTCCATTGTGTGCTATTGCAGAGCGAGGAGGACTTCTTGGAGGAGTCTGACTTTGATGACATCAGCATCCACAGTACCTCACTGCTCTCAGATATCCCGGGGGGCACTACCAAGAAGAAGTCTCGGCGTGGGCGGAAAAAAAGGAAAAGTATGTTTAAACTAATCATGGTCCACTGTTTTGTCTGATTTGCTGCAAAACCAATAATTGATTTTCCTTTTTTCAGAAGAGGATGGGGATGGCTATGAGACAGACCATCAGGACTACTGTGAAGTTTGCCAACAAGGAGGGGAAATTATCCTATGTGACACCTGCCCCAGGGCGTACCACCTGGTTTGTCTGGACCCTGAGCTGGAGAAGGCCCCCGAAGGCAAATGGAGCTGCCCGCACTGTGTAAGTACTGTTGGTTATGTATTACACAATAAACTCACTGGCCACTTTATTAGGTAGACCCAAAACCTATAATACATGTAAATTTGAGATGGTGTTTTGTAGACCTTAATGTAACGAGTGGTTATCTGAGCTTGGCCTCTGACAATAGGATAGTAGGTCTACCTAATAAAGTGGCCATTGAGTATAACTGATTGTGGCCTTACATTTCCCAGGAGAAGGAGGGTATCCAGTGGGAGGCTAAAGATGAAGACGAGGATGAGGAGGAACCTGCTGGAGAGGAAGAAGATGACCACATGGAGTTTTGCAGAGTGTGTAAAGACGGAGGAGAGCTGCTGTGCTGTGATACCTGTCCATCATCCTACCACATCCACTGCCTCAATCCACCACTTCCTGAGATACCCAATGGAGAGTGGCTGTGTCCCCGCTGCATGGTAACTATATGTTTATGTCTTAAAGTGTCAAAAATTAAATATTAAGTCAAATAAAAGTCAAATATTAGGCATTTTACATACAACGTTAAGTGGTTTGTGGTTTTCAGTTTGATTATGTACAGTAATGTGTGTCTGTCTGGGATTAGCATAAAGAGACAGAAAGAGCCTACTGTGGCTGCTTTTAAAGGCAAGTGTTGTCACAAGGCTAGGTTTAGATGTTTCATCTGAACGCTCACTTTAATAATATACTTTAATAATATACTTTAATAATATACTTTAATAATCTCAATAAAAATCCATTTACATTTGTCTTCAAACATGCCTCAAAATAATTTTCACAGTGCTGTATTTTTGTACATATTAAAAATACAGATTTGCATTAATGTTCTGCATCTGCTATATTTATCTTTAGTGCCCACCTCTGAAAGGAAAGGTTCAGAAGATTTTGCACTGGACATGGGGGGACCCTCCACTGCCAGCTGAGCAGCCTCCTGGCCCTGACGGCCAGCCCATCGATCCACTCATCAACCCCCCGCTCAAGGGTCATCCGGAGAGGGAGTTCTTTGTGAAGTGGGCCGGCCTCTCATACTGGCACTGCTCCTGGGTCAGCGAGCTGCAGGTAAAATACCACTAGGTCTTACAACCTCTGACCTTTTTTTTCATTATTATTCTTTATGTTTATTAAGCCTTGTGTTCAATTTTTTGTGCAAAGAAGACATATGTATATACTGTATGTCTATATCTTTGGACACAAACATTAGCTGTAAAGTGTTTAAGTAAGCTGACTTTTATTTTGGTCAATTTCACATGGGTGACGTTCAGAGCAGACAATTAAGGTAATTGATTTTTTTGATCCAATCCATTTCTGATTTAAACTCAATGGAGTCTCTGTGTTTTTTCTTTCATAGTTGGAGCTGTACCACACCGTCATGTACAGAAACTACCAGCGAAAGAACGACATGGACGAGCCCCCGCCTTACGACTATGGGTCTGGAGAAGAGGAGCTGAACAGTGAGAAGAGGAAGAGCAAAGACCCTCAGTATGCTGTGATGGAGGAGCGCTTCTACCGCTACGGCATCAAACCGGAGTGGATGATCATTCACCGAATACTCAATCACAGGTGGCTACACAAGCACAATACAGGTCATTTACAAAATATAATGACAAATACTGTACTATACTAATGCAGTGGTTCTCACACTTGTCAGAACAGGTAACAACTCAAAAATATATAAAAACTCTTTAAACAAAAATAAAGGAATAACATAAAATTGGGGTTCATGCATTTCCAGATACAGTTATACAAGAACATTCAATACAGGACTAAATTAGGTCTACCACAGTTTGCAAATAATTGATCTATAAATTATACACAATCTTAAAACGTTATCTATGCTGTTTTTTTGTTTTTTTTTTATATAGTTTGAGCAGTTGTATAATAGAATATATTTTGTTCAGAACAACTTGAAGCTAAAAAAGCTAAATACGGTGGTGTGAGCTTGCTTGTATTGTAATTAAATGCTCAATGCTTTTTATTCTGTTTCTCTTTTTGTAGTTTTGATAAGGATGGGGATGTGCATTACCTAATCAAGTGGAGAGACCTGCCTTATGACCAGTGCACATGGGAGACTGATGAGTTTGAAATCCCAGAATACGACAGCCATAAAAATCTTTACTGGGACCACAGGTTTTTATTCTTGCTTTTAATTCTGAACCAAAATAGCCTTGCCAAAATATTAAAACGTCAACTATTTTTTGATGTTGTCCTCCTCACTTCTCAGAGAGCAGATATTAGGAGAAGACCAACGCCCTCTTGTGGTGAGCAAAGGAAGGAAACCCATTGCTGAGCATCAAAAGAGGGAGAAACCTCCTGATGCCCCAATCATAGATGTATGTATTTTGATGCATTTGAAAATACTTGTTTTGTAGCTTTTATTTGGGGATTCTTTAATTTCCTTTACAAGAGAGACCTGGCCAAGAGGGCAAACAGCATATTTTACATTAGTACTGCCCCTTGGTACACACACACATGGTATCCAGCAATTAGAATGAGCACTCAACATGTCTTCATTGTCATTAACAAGCCACAAGGTTGTTTCCACTAACTCCTGGTGATAATGGTTAATATTTTCCATTCCACAGCCAACCATCAAATTTGAACACCAGCCTTGGTACATCAATGCCACTGGAGGAACGCTGCATCCGTATCAACTAGAGGGACTGAACTGGTTAAGATTCTCGTGGGCCCAGGGCACCGATACTATCTTAGCCGATGAGATGGGTCTGGGGAAAACTGTCCAGACAATTGTCTTTCTTTATTCCCTTTATAAAGAGGTACAAGTTTGATTACAAATTTGGCTGGGCAATATTTACACGATTTATAATACAATATTTTTTTAAATGATCACAGTTTGACAATATATTGTGTCATATTTTTGGTTTAATTTCTGTGTTTATTCAGAGTTGAAATACAATAAGAATACATTAAACTGCAGTTTTTATGTAGTATAATACAATACATATACATATTTTTTTGATGATCGGTATCTGTTTTTGGTTTTTACTCTTGCTAAGTGACCTTATTGTTAGTCAATTTAAAAGCTGTAGCACTTTGAGATTTCCTTGAAATGTAAAGTGCATCACAAATAAAATGTATTATTATTATTATTATTATTATTATTATTATATACAATAGTCCAAATGAAATATACACTCAAATATTCAAAGAAGTTGGTCTAAAGAAAACACAAAGGTAACAAATACTGTATAAAGTGGAGGTTGTATCATAAAAAATTATATTATATATATAGTATGAAAAGGTATACCATCCAGCCCTGTAGCAAATATAATACTTTGTCATTACTTTCTAATCTCTTAGGGTCACTCTAAGGGGCCTTTCCTGGTGAGCGCACCACTCTCGACTATCATTAACTGGGAAAGAGAGTTTGAGATGTGGGCTCCAGATTTCTATGTGGTTACGTACACTGGGGACAAGGACAGCCGTGCCACCATCAGGGAGAATGAGTTCACTTTTGAAGATAGTGCCATCAAATCAGGGAGAAAAGTGTTTCGAATGAAGGTTTGTCTGTCCAGCTCGAATACTCAAAATGCTTGACCCCAGGTTCCTCTAGAAATAGTTTGAGAATCACTTTACTAGATTGAAGTTACTTTATAGTTTGCTTTTATATTGCAGAAGGATACACCAATCAAGTTCCACGTGCTGCTAACATCCTATGAGTTAATCACCATTGATCAAGCTATTCTGGGCTCCGTCACCTGGGCCTGTCTGGTGGTGGATGAGGCCCATAGACTGAAGAACAATCAGTCAAAGGTAGAACAATATTTATGTTCACATTGGTATCTGTGAAGAAATATATTTAGAATCACCTTTGAATTTCCCTGTCCAGTTTTTCAGAATTCTCAATGGGTATAAGATTTACTACAAACTGCTGCTCACCGGGACACCCCTTCAAAACAACCTGGAGGAGCTCTTCCACCTACTCAACTTTCTCACTCCAGAGCGATTCAAGTGAGTGCCCTTTAAATGTGAGCTTTTCTCTGGTGCCTGTAGCTTGTAAACATTAATCAACATTTGCAACTGCTTTGTCCAGCTTACAAGTGATTGAAAAATGCCCTAACAAGTAGAGTACATTATAGAACACGATGAATCAAGGGCTACACAGCATTTGGGAAGTGTGAAATGGGCTTGTTTTTGCTACAGTGATAAGTATATCATATAACTGTTAAATGTACACTGCTGTATTGTGTGAGCAGTAACCTGGAAGGCTTCCTGGAGGAGTTTGCAGACATTTCAAAAGAAGACCAGATCAAGAAGCTTCATGACCTGCTCGGGCCTCACATGCTCAGACGACTGAAAGCTGACGTCTTCAAAAACATGCCAGCCAAGACAGAGCTTATCGTCAGAGTGGAGCTCAGCCCGATGCAGAAGTAAGTCCCCCATTCTGTGTCTGTTCAAGGCTATTCAAAGTTGATAAATTGCAGCTGTCTGAAACCTTCATGAAAACATTTTTGCTCTTTAAGGCACCAAAAATCTATTTTTGCCCTCTGAGGCAATTTTGTTGTAATGAAACGCTATACAAATTCAATTAGTAACATTTCAGGAATAGGCTGTTCTATGTCTATATCTGTTTATGGACACATGGGGTTGGCAGTGTCCCAGGAGGTGGAGCATGTCGTCCAATTCTGATTATTATTGTGATCATTATTATTATTATTATTATAGAAAATATTACAAGTTCATCTTGACAAGAAACTTTGAGGCTCTGAACTCAAAAGGAGGAGGAAACCAGGTGTCATTACTGAACATCATGATGGACTTAAAGAAGTGCTGCAACCATCCATATTTGTTCCCTGTGGCAGCTGTGGTAGGTCATAACTATTTTAATATTAATTTACTGCTTTGAGCAATTTGTCAAGATGATAACCCACTTTTTGCAGGAAGCACCTGTTTTACCCAATGGATCTTATGATGGCAATCTGTTGGTGAAGTCCTCAGGAAAACTCACGCTGCTTCAGAAAATGCTCAAGAAGCTGAAAGACGAGGGGCACAGAGTACTTATTTTTTCTCAGGTAAGTAAATTCAACAATAGACATTAATATGTAACTTATGAACAAGACCTGAAGTTCCATGGTTCTGTTTTTAATCCAGATGACAAAGATGTTAGATCTTCTTGAGGATTTCTTGGAATTTGAGGGCTATAAATATGAACGCATTGATGGTGCAATTACTGGAGGCTTGAGGCAAGAGGCCATTGACCGTTTCAATGGTGAGTTTCTTTTCAGTGTGTTTGTATTAAGGCCTTTGTTTCATGATAATGCTTTAACATGTTATGACTTTGTGATGTATTTTTTGCCATAGCTCCGGGGGCACAACAGTTTTGCTTCCTGTTGTCAACTCGAGCTGGAGGTCTGGGCATTAACCTGGCGAGTGCAGACACTGTCATCATCTATGATTCAGACTGGAATCCTCACAATGACATACAAGTACCAAAATATTATCACATGTTCATGCTTTAGTTACTTTATCAATTTCTACACTTTAAAAACCCTTCACTGCAATCTTCAATCCAATCAGGCTTTCAGCAGAGCCCATCGTATTGGCCAAAACAGGAAGGTGATGATCTATCGTTTTGTGACACGTGGCTCGGTAGAAGAACGCATTACTCAGGTCGCCAAAAGGAAGATGATGCTGACACACCTGGTGGTGCGTCCTGGACTAGGCTCCAAAACTGGGTCCATGTCTAAACAAGAACTGGATGATATTCTCAAGTTTGGCACAGAAGAGCTTTTTAAAAATGAGATGGAAGCAGTAGGTGAGTGTCAATGCAGTGTCAATCAAAATGCTGGACCTGAACCAATGCTTAAATTAAATCAAATATAAAGAATTGACATCAATGTTTTTTTGTAAATGTCAGTTTGTCTTACACATGTTAGCATTTTTCCGTTTTCCCTATTGTGAAAATATTCCTTCTTCGTAACCAGTTTTTATACATTTTTAATGGTTTTAGATTATCCTGTTCTCTTTATTAAGCAAAACACAATGAAGAAGATTTAACGTTCTTATTTTTGTTAGGTGAAAACAAGGACGGTGAGGAGGGCAATGTGATTCACTATGACGATGACGCCATCTCAAAACTGTTGGATCGAAGCCAGGACGCCACCGAAGACACAGAGATCCAGAATATGAACGAGTACCTGAGCTCATTCAAGGTGGCCCAGTACGTGGTCAAGGAGGAGGACGGCGAGGTGAATAAATGTCATTGTATATTTATACAGCAAAAACTTAAATAGATGCTCCAATAAAATGGAGATAGTCAAGATGTAATAACACCTTTAATGTCTGGTCACTGGTAAAATGTTTAATAAGCCAATAAATGAGAATTGATAGTTCTTCAAAGCAGAGGTACTTAACATGTGGTACTAGGGCCACTGGTTGTATTGCCGACTCCTTCTCGTGGTGCTAGGAGTCTTTTGCCTTTCAAGAGTGAGTTACTTTAATCTGAAGTCAGATTTCTTCCTATTTTAGTCTCTTTCTTGTAGAGGTTTTGAGTTTGATGTGCAGACCTGTGCTTTGCTTTGGTTTAGCTCTGGTCATTTGTATTCCTTGTTAATGATTGTTTACACTTACCTTTTATCTGCTCTAGATGTTGTTTGAACCAGTTTGTTCCTGGTTTAGTCCTGGTATTCAGTAGACCTTGCTTAGACCTAGTTTATTTCAGGTTTAGTCCTTGTTTATTCCTGCTTTGACTTACTCTTGATATAGTTTTGGCATAGACTTGATTAAATCTGATTAGTTTGAAAAATGGCCCATTTAGCTCAATCAAAATAAGCCTATATGCTTCAGGACATAAGTAATGATACATGAACAAAAGCAAATACATTAGGCTAACCCATTTGAGCCCTTTAAGACTTGGCAACATGTGTGTATCTGTGTGTGTATTAGGAGGAAGTGGAGCGTGAGATCATAAAGCAGGAGGAGAACGTAGATCCGGATTATTGGGAGAAACTCCTGCGTCACCATTATGAGCAGCAGCAGGAGGATCTGGCCCGTAACCTCGGCAAGGGCAAACGGGTCCGCAAACAGGTCAACTACAACGACACTACTCAGGAGGACCAAGGTAGCGCCTGCAAGTTTTTCTGGTCTGGTTTGTACTTGTATGCACAGTGCGACTATAGCATACAAGCTTTTATGTAAGATGACATGTTTTCCAATATTTAGAGAATTCATCTTTATTTATTTTTTCTGTTGTAAGCACAGCCTCCTTCACAGTCGGGTGTAAGAAAATTCTGTGTAGCTATTAAAGATACATACAAATTAGGTCACAGTTTCCCTATATAGGTTTGTTTAGCTAATGTACAAACTGTTGACATGCAAAAACAATGTCAGCCACAAGCACAGCCATTTCTACTTATTAGAATATCAAAGTTAAAAACCCAAGATTGGTTCATTAGTTGACTGTGGCGCCCAACAACTGGTCATACCCCCACAAGTTACTCATGAGAGAGCTTTTGGGGAGGGGTTGCCAAACAAAATGACAATGAAGTAAGTTCTTTAGCAAATTACAAACAGCATTAAAATGAATGAAACTGATTGAAAGTAAGCATATAGTGAAACACCTAATTATCTCCAGGCCCTGAACACATCTGACCAATATGGCCACTTACCTTTATAGTGCGCCCTATAGACTGAAAGAAGAATGTAGTTTTAGGTTCTTAATTGCTCGTTAACAATATAAAAACCCTTAGAATGTAAACAAATAGTTGACTGAAAGGCAAACACATAAAAACATGATCTAACGTTAGGTCACAAGTGATTTGGTTTGATAGCTGCTAAAACAACTAACTTAAAGTGATCAAAATTTGTATGCAATAGCTACATTTTTGTAATTGCACACACACACACACCATTCCAAATAGATTTTACCTTAAGTGTGGGTCAACAGAGCTACTTAGACGTCTACCGTTTTGATTTATTTTGATGTCTTGCTAATGACGACCCGATGCTAATTCAATAACAGAGCAGTGTGACGCAGGTATCTGACTGAGCCGCTGCTTCATTAGCGGGCTAACAAGGTGACAGTATCTTAACACCGAATAATTTGGATTTATCGGTATCACGAAATAACTGCATACAAAATTAATCACCTTGTTTATTAAATCCTCTTAGCCTGAGTCTCAACGAGAGCTTTTGACCCGCATTTTGTCGGAGCTCGGCGCGCATTTTCTAAACTCTTGTATCTCTGGAATAGTGGTCCCAATTGGCTTCGAAACACTCCTTCTAATGGTTTTACACGCATAAGTACTTTGAGCACTTTTAAAGTAGTCTGACGGTCTCATTTACCACAGGTTAATTCTCTGTGAAAATATATGGACCTCGAAAAGCGACTGCAGTCTGCTAAAGTTTACCCAGAGTTTAATGTGATATATATATGGTAGAGTAGCTGCAGAGCATCGCCAAAAAAGTGTAAAAAATATATATATATAAATTGATTTAGCTGCATAAAGTAATGTACAGAAATGGGCTGAGTTGATGAAAATGTTTACTCAAAATAACATTACTCAATTAGATAGTGAATCAAAACTATTCTTAGACTTCCAATTATGTTACTCAAGCAAATGCTACAGAGTACATTCAAGTTGTGACTACCCACGTCTGTGGAGTAGACCCGAGCTCGTGCATGTAGTGGTCTGTAGTAATCTGCAGTGCCAGTGTGCCCTCAAGTGGCCACCAGTGGAAGCAAGTGTGCAATGTAGTGTTTCTCTCTGATGTGTGGCTCAGAATGGCAGGATGATCTTTCAGACAATCATTCGGAGTACTCGGTGGGGTCCGAGGATGAGGACGAAGACTTTGAGGAGAGGCCTGAAGGTGAGTTTGGCAACTTTACAAAAATATTTATGTAGAAAATAAGATTGGACATATTTGTGCAGGTGAGAATGTTCTCAAAATACTAAGTAATTATTTTTTTCAGGTGGGCGCAGGCAGTCCAGACGGCAGCTCAGGGGTGACAAAGACAAACCTCTGCCACCTCTACTGGCACGGGTTGGGGGCAGTATTGAGGTATGTTTAGAAGCTCTGACACGCTTTTTTTATTTTTTATTTTTTTGGGTCTTTTTTTTTACCAGTTTGCCTTCACAGTATGTTATTAAACTGGTACCTCCCTGGGATTATCTCTACCTTGTGAGATAATCACAATTGTGTTTACAAAGCTTGCAGCTAGATTCACCACTATATATGTTATATAGTATCATGTGTACGGTCATCAACAAATACAAGGAAACAAAAAAAACTGCAATAAGTTTGATTAAGGGGAAAAACTGTATACTTGTTGTTACATTAGGTTTAAGCTAAAGACAAAAACAGGACGGTTAACTTCTGAAGTAATCTTTTTACAGTGAGATTTAAGTGAGCTAATCTTGCTTCCTTCTATCAACTACCTTTAGGTTCTTGGGTTTAACGCTCGCCAGAGAAAAGCCTTCCTAAATGCCATCATGCGTTGGGGCATGCCTCCTCAGGATGCCTTCAACTCCCACTGGCTCGTCCGGGACCTGAAGGGCAAGAGTGAGCGTGAGTTCAGGTAACTCCCAGACACTTCACTAAATTATTTTTAGTGACCATGCCTTAAATCGTCCTTGTAATGAGGGCCTGTTGGCTGTCAGATCTACTTGGTGATTTATTTGATGGCTTATTCCCATGGCTCACCATAACGTAATCTTTTGAAATTATGTGACTCATCACTGTGTATTTTGTTTAACTGAAGTATGATTTATTTCTTTTTTAAATATCCCATCACAGAAGTTATACATCTATCGCTGTAACAAGGTTTCTGAAGTGTGCTATTCATCCTCTTTGCACTCAAGGCAAATATTTCAAAAGCATTTAGTATTTTATTTCTTAAAGGGATACCGCTCCTCTGATGATTTATTACTCTGGTAAATGTAAACACATTGAATATTTTTACAGTTTTCTCCAATCAATAGCTACAAATTACTTTAAGCTTTAAATACTATAAATAAATGTACTTGAAATGATGAAGTTAAAATCCTATTCAATAACATTAAGATATGCCACTAAAGAGTTACATTTTTAGAAACCTGTATAGAAATTTGTATAGGCTTGTCGTGTATTAACTGTGACTTTTGTTTTTATATCTATATATTTATATCTATATCCATATATTTTAATATCTATATTTATATATCCCAATTAAAACGTAATAATTATGATGAGTTGCTGTTAGTTTCAAAACTAGGAGTGACAGCAAATGTACTATTAGCCGAAATTCAAATCTACCTTGGGCGAGTGTTACGGCCTGAGATCACAATTGTCATTGATTACAAATGTTTTACTTTGAACCTCTTCTGGTTTTCTTTTCAGAGCCTATGTGTCTCTGTTCATGAGACACTTGTGTGAACCAGGAGCAGACGGAGCAGAGACCTTCGCCGATGGGGTTCCGCGCGAGGGACTGTCCCGTCAGCACGTCCTCACAAGAATCGGTGTCATGTCTCTTGTTAGGAAGAAGGTACTAGTTATTCTGACAAAAATGGGAGCATACATTTTTACATCTCAAAAAACAGACTGTTCCGCCGGGGTTCTGAGATTTAACAAAGTAGGTCAAACTGTCTGGGCACAGGCAGACAAAAGAAGAACAAGTCGTTTTTGAGCTGTCAGAGCCTAAATATATTTCTTGTAAAAGGAGAAGTCTTTTTACTTACTTTTCTGAAAGACATGCAAGTACATTATATGCTTGGGGGAAACTGTTTATTTTTGATGATGTTGAATATCCTAGTTATGATCGAAATCTGCAATAATGTGCCTAGATTTGTGTTCCATAGTAGCAGCACTTGAGATTGACAGATATACATTTAATGATCAGGGATTACTTTAGGCCCACAGACCTAGAGATGGTTTATAACTTTAAAGTTTATACTAACAAAATTAAATGTGGTTGCCATATTATTAGTTTCAGTGTACTGTTCATATTGGAAGTTTAATTATTTTTTTCCCAAAGAATTATTTATACTATCCCCACGCTGTAACCGACAGCAAGGTGTATATCGGCAAAACACCCCCATACATCTACCACAACTGCTATTGCACCAACAGGCACCTTAATCAGACATTGTGTGGTTTATAAGGGTTTTTATATTGTTAATAAGCAATTAAGAACCTAAAACTATATTCATCTTCGAGGCTATAGGGGGCACTACAGATGTGTTCAGGGCTGGGGGATAATTAGGTGTTTCAGGTTTGAGCCTAATCGGGCAAAGTATGTGCAAGTTAGAGGCTGTCAAATATACCTGACTTCCCATTTCAATCTAATATGGCCGACTTCCTGTTTGTTGTAGGGTGGGGTCATAATTATATTTTATGTTGTGTACACTGTGGAGAATCACTGTACCAAGTTTCATTCGAAACATCTTTATGATATGATATGATATGTATGTGTGTAAAGTTTGAAACTGATCTGGCGTTAGTCTGTGAGTTATTGTGTACACAGATCTGTGGACGTGGACGTTTTGCCGATGTAAATAGGGACAAAGTTCTGTTAATTCAATCTTTTATAGTTTTTTTGTTCACACCGAATATTACATTGTGTCATGCTGTTGCTTTAATCATATATTTTTGTATTTTAGGTTCAGGAGTTTGAGCATGTAAATGGTAAACTGAGTTCTCCGGACCTGATTCCTATTGGGATGGAGCTGAAGAAACTGACTGAGAGTGTATCATCAGATCCTAACACCCCTGTCCCGGCCAGCCCTGTCACCACACAACCAAGTACTCCTGTCCCACCAGGTCTGAATAGTGTTTCTTTACAGTGTTTGTATGCTAGCCATCTTGTCAAATGCCTGTCTACAGTACATATAGTGCAATATTTTAAAATAAAGTCTCCCTATTTTAATATAATTAAGGTGCCCTTAATTAAAACATATAAAACATCTATTAGAAGAACTATACATACAGTATAAATGCAATTCCAAATATGCTTCCATTTCTGGCATATGTACTGTACTACACATGAAAGAAATCAATATCTAAACTGTAGCTAGTGAAAATTCAAAGCCCTGGTACTGCGTGCTGTAAGCTGTAGTTTTTTTGTTCTGCAGAGAAGCCAGAATCCCTCGTGGGAATGGACAAGGAGGACAAGGAGAGTCTGGAGCAAGAGAACAAGAGGCTGTCAGACCAGGAAGGAGTGAGTGTTTATTTCTTCAAATCCCCATCACTTATTCTGCTCTCTTGTCTCGTATGTCCACTTCACCGTATTTTAGCTAGACCCAACCTAACGTTGTCTGTCAAATGTCAACACCTGTTAACTTTTCTATCTGGTGGCCTGACCTTTTCTAACCTTACCTCTTATACTTGGGGAAAAGTAAATCATATGGGTTTATTGTGTGTATTTCTGAAATGCTATTTAGTATTTTACTTAAAGAAACACTAACATTTAAGCATGTAAAGGCAGACAAGGAAGAAAGAAAGTGCCTCAACGAGGGCAGAACGAGAGGGCAGCGGGCGAGCGAGCTTCAAAGGCCCACCCGTGTGCTCTCCGTGATCAGGCCTCTCTCTCCCTCTGTCTGAAACAGCTTCTCTACAAACAGACACAAAACAAACACAGAAGCCTTGTTATCTGAGTTTGGGCAGTAATGTGCTCTGACAGGGAGGCTACAGGTGCTGCTATCATCCTCAAAAGTCTCAAAGATGTGCCTCAAGCGGCAATCATCGGCCCTCTCCCTGTTGTTGCCTGATTGGTGCTGCGGCAAAGTTCTGTTACATTGAGTTTGGGGGCGTTATTAATTAATACATTTATACATACAACATAAATAGGCTATTGAATTTCTTACTAAATGTCATTGCCATTGTTTACAAAGAAGTCTTTAATTTTCAGAGAACTTTGCGATGAATTGGTTAATATTTTTAATTCTATTAAGTCCCTAGTAAATACATTCATATTATTTTGCATTGACTATATGTTTCATTGTATAAGACCCTGCAGTTCACAGATCAAAATGTTCAAAACATATTTCATAATTCGAAATACATATAAAGTAAAATCATTTATGATCAGGGGTAATTTGGACGTCACCGTCAGTCCTAATGTCAAACCAGCAACTAAGTGTTTTTCCCAACTTCCCATCATATGTTCTGACGTGCTGTCCGCTGACTTTTACATCATCATATTTTAACCATACGCACTGTAACCTCCTCTGTCAAACTTCAACATCTGTTAACTTTTTATTTTTCCCTTCAAACAGACTCCCATGGCAGAGTCGTCGGCATCTGTGCCTGAGAAGCTGACTGACAGCGAAGAGGCTAAGGCCAGCTCAGAGGAGAAAACACAAGATGAGCGGGACAAGGCCGCGTCGCCCTGTGCTAAGACCGAATCATCTGCCAACCTGAAAGAGCCCTCTTTGAAGCCGGCAGAGCTGTCATCCAGTCAAACACCGCCTAAAGGTGAGTACCGTACCTGATGTGCTGCAAAGTTGCTATTTTTCCGCCAGGCTTGTTCGGGATTTTAATTGAAGCTTTCGGGTTTGTGTTTTAACCTCAGTGGACGCCTGCAAAGAAACAGAGAAGCCTACAGAGAAAGGAGATGCTTATTTCCCTCTGGCAAAAGGCGAAGATAAAGAAAATAAGCCCAGTATGAATCCCATAAATACAAATAGACGTGAAATATATCTTTATTGGATGTGCCGTAGTACATGTTTATTGTCGGGTCATTCTATTGTTTCTTTAGCTGTTGCAGATGATGTGAAAAGTGAGGATCTGTTAGAGGGACGGTTGAACGGCGACAAAGACACACTGGATGAGATGGAGGAGAGCAGGAAAGAGGACAAAAACGGATACAAAACCAAGTTCATGTTTAATATCGCTGACGGAGGTTTTACAGGTAAGAAAAAAATCCTATCTATATTGTTATAACACTATACATAGACTGACCACTTTATTTGGTAGACCACTTTACCTGCTTGTGAGAGAAAATAGCTAACCAGCCTATCATACAAGCATATCAAACCTATGGAATTATTAATGCACATATGTACCTCACGTTCAAACAAAAATGCCTTTTTTGATGCCAGAGATCAGACTGGTTTGAAAGAATAGAAAAGCAGCGCTAGCTTGGCTGATCACAAGGTCTACCTAATAAAGTGGCCAGTGAGTTTATGCAGACTGTCTGTGCTGGCTGTCTATAAATAATATCATATAAACACACTATATTTCATGTTATGGCCTTTGACAAAAACACAGAAAACAAGGCCAGGGCCATTGCAGTAAATTTGATTGGACCATAGAAGCATTTAAGGTGACGTTAATCCCTGTTATCATTGGCCCACACATTTTTGAGCTTCCACTGCCCAAAACCCGGATTAACATTTAGCATATTCTTTAGTGTATGGTTTTAAGTTTAATCCAAGTGTTTTAGTGCAATGTTTATCATCAGAATTTTAATACAACATAATGTTTAGTTTATTGTTGACCAAAATCAATAGTAGACTGCACATAAACAATTCTAATATTTATTCACAAATAATATGTTATCAAATGTTACAATTTCCCCCCCACTTTTTGAGCTTGTATATACTCTTACACTCTTTCACAACGTTATTAGGTTAACTTTGTACCTCATCATCTTGATAGTTATTATTTTGAACAGTTTTGTATATTAAAATTCTAGTAGCTATGTACATGTGATGGTGTGAGTTGATTGGCTGTATGATGTAAGTATTTGAGTTCATAAGCTCATTCGACCTAATAAAGTGGCCAGTTATTAAAAATCTTGCTTGTCAACAACCTCTCTCCCGCCTGCATCATCTGCATCCAAACTGTGGTTCTGTGTATTTTTTCCACCAGAGTTACACACTCTATGGCAAACAGAGGAGCGAGCAGCACTGTCTTCTGGAAAAATGCATGACATCTGGCACCGTCGTCATGACTACTGGCTATTGGCTGGCATTGTTACGTATCCTTTTACAGATGTTTGCCCAAAAAGCATGCAGTTCTGAGCATCTGGGGAAGTATTTGTGACCGGAGGGGGACTACAAAGAATAGGATGTATATTTACAAATGGTGAGATGCATGTAAATATACGATCAGAGGTGGGGAGTGGCAAGTTATATATACTCAAATTACATTTACTTTTTGAATGAACAGAACTTCTGGGTGTGGTTTTGATGCACCATTCTTTTTTCCTATAGTTTTGTAGTGTTGTTTTCAAGTAAAAAGACTGTTACTTGAGTAAACTTACTGGCTATACTCTACCATTTAATGATTTTTGAACTTTCTTGGGGAAATTTCCTGAGCAACATCATTTTTTGAAGTACAAATACTCTTCTACTCACCTTGCTCTATGATGTTTTTGGAGAGTTATATGAAGCTTTGTTTACCATGTTTTTCTTAACCCATTTTCTATCTCAGACACGGCTACGCACGCTGGCAGGACATCCAGAATGACCCGCGTTATGCAATTTTGAACGAGCCTTTTAAAACTGAGATGCATAAAGGCAATTACCTGGAGATGAAGAACAAGTTCTTGGCCCGGCGCTTTAAGGCAATTGTTACATTGTCTTTGTAACTAAAAATAACAGCAGAAATATTTCTGATTAGTGGATTTGTTACACCTTAAAGGCATATTAAAAATCCAATGTCTGTAATGGGAATTAATTGTGGGCAGGTATATACACAGATTTTAGAAATTTCAGAAAAACAGTGAAGAAAACAAAATTATTCAACCTTAACAATTCTGAACTGTAGAAGATCATGGAAACTGTATCATAATTAAGGTTTAATACTGGCACATTTCTGATTATGTTCAAATTCTGTCGAGGTTTTGTGCTAGTTTAGCGGTTTAGACCTGCTTTATTACATTTTTTATTCCTGGATCCTAATTTAGTTTTATTTTAGACCTCTTTCTTTTCTGGCTTAGTGATGGGAGTTTTCCAGTTTTTTATTTGTGCTGATCTAGTCCTGGTTTAGCCTAGTGGCTTCGTTAGACTCCAGACAACTGGGAGGTCGGACTTTTCCCAGTTGGAGATTACGATGTCAAACTTCAAACCGTTCCAGTGAAATCGTGTTAGCGGTTAGCTCATTTAGTAGCCTGCGGATAAATTATTTCACAATGTCTTTACACTAGTTTAAATACAAAATGTGTTGTTAATTATTCTAGTAGACTAGGTTGATAAACAGATTCATACGGTTTATGAAGTGGGTTAGTTGAAGATTTATAATTTTGCATGTACATCTCCACTATGACAGGTCAGGGTACTTGGATCTCCCCCGAATTCACTTGTTACTCGAGTTCAATTGGCGTTCCAATGCATTTTTTTTTACATTTTCTGACCTTTGGAACACAGCATTATGAATACAATGATTTTTCCTAGCTCTGTTTAAAATATTGTTGCTTCTCTCTGGATAGTGGTCTTTAGATTACAAAGAGAAAAAGATTCTCTATTATGTTATAAACATTAAAAAATACTCTGTAACCTCAATGGTGCATCCAGCCATAATTGTATGACTTTATGTCGTTGTAGTTGTTGGAACAAGCGTTAGTGATTGAGGAGCAGCTGAGGAGGGCAGCGTACCTGAATATGACCCAGGACCCCAGTCACCCGGCAATGGCACTCAACACACGCTTCACAGAAGTGGAGTGTCTGGCAGAGTCCCACCAACATCTGTCCAAAGAGTCCCTTGCCGGGAATAAACCTGCCAACGCGGTGCTGCACAAAGGTATCTGGTCTACTTTCACAGCTTTAAATAATGTTAAAACTCAGCAGACCAGACACAAGAGGGGTAGCCTGTAAACCTTTAACCTGGCAAGCCACCCCAGTTCTTTTTTATATTCTATACATAGAATTGCTCTGGTAACTGATTTGAGTTCAAAATGACAGCAAGAAGGTCCTAGGCTCAATTCCTTGTTTGCTTATTCTTTATAAATGCCTGTTCATGTGTCTTTTGGTTACCTTACCACCGTAATATGCCAAGCTAACCATTTTTATTAATATTATTATTATTATTATTTATTAATTACATATTATCCCCTATACAGATGACCACTATAATGTGCTACCTTTTTAAGTACAAAATCTTTGTACATACCCAATATACCCAAGTTACAGGTGATTATATATTAGTAAAAGAAATATGGTATATTATAAATAGGACTTTGTTAAACATCTAAAAGGCACTCTTGCAGTTGTGGGGTATGATGAGTCAAGGATCAACAAACTACACTGTGTTTGAGCTTGACAAAATAGAAATGCCACCCAACAGGATCTATAGTATATTCCCTTGTAATACTAATCCCAATGCGCTCTCTTAAATGCCCCATGTCATGTCATTAATTTATGCAGTTTCAGGTTTCTAGTCTAACTCAACATCAGTCAGTCCATGTAAATCATTGAAAACATTACATACAACAGAGAAGCTAATTGAGAACCTGTTGGGCACAGTGTCTTCATTTAGTTACGCTGTGATTAGAAGGGTGTGAAGTTTGGGATGACTTAAAATATTATTGTCCCTTGTGACCCGTAGTGATCTATTTGCCTGTGAAAAACTTTATGGCATTGATATTTTGGCAGCTGTTCCTTTTCTACCCTTGGATCATGCATTAATCAGTTTTTAATTAAGGTCGCTCTGAGGTTTTTTTTGGCTTAAATTTGACTAGACATTTTGTGCATTTTATTTAATGACTGTGATATCTTCTCTCATCAATCGAAACTATGTACTTCACAAGTTTTGTAATAATACTGGGTAGGGGGTGGGCGATATGGTACATTTTTCATGATTTTATTAAGCCAAGATCACAATTTCAATTTCAATCATCCAGTCTTCATCATAATATTTATTACATTATATAGTATTTATTTTTCTTTTTTAATAATGTGAACACTTGCATTGTTACAGTTGATGGTGAAGAGCAGAGCAAAATGAATGCTCTGTTGGATGATTGATGATGATCTTCCCAGATTAGAATATTGCCATAACTTTACACCACGATACCATCTTTTATCACCATATCACACACCCTTAATATTCTGTTTGTGTTGCTGTATTTATTCAGTGCTGAACCAGTTGGAGGAACTTCTGAGTGACATGAAAGCAGATGTGACTCGACTGCCCAACATGCTGTCCAGGATCCCGCCAGTGTCGGCCCGTCTGCAGATGTCTGAGAGAAGTATCCTGAGCCGCCTCACCAGCCGGGGCACCGAGCCTCCCCCTCAGCAGGTGGGCGCAGACAGTCTGTATAAAATATTAAAACTCAATATATACACACTGGTCACTTTGTTTTGGGCTTTTGTAGTGATTTGTGTCGTGATTTGCATATTGTTATGGTCAAGGTTTTACACCAGATGCCCTTTATCACGCAACCCTCCCATTTTATCCAAGCATAAGAATGTGATCCCTTGTGGCTGGATTCGATAGTGTATTGTATTTGAGTTACTTTTGCTTTTATATCCCCTCAATGTGGCCATTCTCCTCTAGCACGAAGAAGGCATTTTTACCACAGAACTGTCACTCACTGGATATTTTCTATTTTTTGTCCTATCTTTGCAAATCGGTGTGTGTGTGTGTTAAAAATTCAAGTTGGTCAGTGATTTTTTGACTACTCATACCAGACCATGCCATGTTTTAGACTCACCTCTTCATTCTGATGGCTTTAATGTGTCTCAGGACTGAATGCACTTAATGACTGCTACTATTTATTACGTATTTGCATTCACAAGCTGTTTAACAGGTGTACCTTATAATGTGGCCAGCTAGTTTATATTCCTTTCTTGTCTTTGGATTTCTAAAAATAGACATAGCTCCTCTGTTTTATTTTCTTAATTACTTCAAGCAGCTACCTATAATAAAGTACCATGCAATACCTTTAATCTCATGACTTGATTTTGTGGTTTTGTTTTACTAGACTGCTTCTTTAATGGATGCTGTTTTACAGGGGCTGGTTATTGTTAATGGGAGTAAGGACACAAGCTCGTTAAATTTAGAGAACCCAGCTTCGGTACATTTTCTAAATAAAAGGATATGGCACACAAACTTTGAAGTGTTATGTAGTCACGACACAGCAGCCAAATTACTTGGCTTGTGCGGCTCTCCTATCCCCCACAGAGCAGCTTCCCCAGTTGCAAGTGAAAAGAATTCCCTTAAGTTGTTTATTTTTTCACTCCCGGTGGGTTCAGCAAGGACTCGGTGCTTTTATGTATTGCGGACCTATACACTTCGGCTGACTGATATATTGTTTTACTACACAGGGGGAGACTGTGTTAGCCTTTGGTGTTAGCTTAGCAGTGCCCTCGTTTGTTGCTGTGTGTTCTTGGTTGCTATGGTGACATTTGTTGTAACCAGAGACAGTCAGCTTTTATTCTTTTTTGTGCTTTGTCATGTGGGAAGCGTAACCAATCTTTGATGTGTGCTGCTTCTCAGCCCTTTGGTCAGGGAGGGTTCGGCTGCTCCCAGATGTACAGCAGCAGCTTCGGAGGCGGATTCAGAGGACCCGGAGGACAGCCCATGGTCAACTACAGCCAGATGCCCCTGGGCCCATATGTGAGCGGTAAGGGGAAGGGGAATGAAAAGAGAATCACATTAAAGTCCATGATAACAGATGATACATTACAGACCTTAATTATGTATAGTAAAAATATGAGATCCAATTTTTTTTTGCCAAAATCATCAAGATTAAGCCAACAGCTTCATGGTTGATTTTTCTCTTGGATTTTAGTGTTGATGTTAAATTTGATGTACATCCAATCCATTGTTGTCTAAATACATATTATTATTTAAAAATGATGCTCAAGAAAATAAATAAAAATAAAATAAAATAAAATAAAATAAAATAAAATAAAATAAAATAAAATAAAATAAAATAAAATAAAATAAAATTAAATAAATAAATAAATAAATAAATAAATAAATTCAACAATCTTCCCAGAAACACATAGCTACCTGACTTCATATCGCCACACAATATTTTACCACCATGTTGCTCACCCCTAATTATATTATATTATAATTTGTATTTTTCTCTTTCTGATAGTGTCATCAAATGGACCCCCTACAAGTCTTCTGGATAAGAAGTCCCTTGACTCATTGAGAGATGTGGCCACGCCTGATCTGAAATCAGGCAAACCCAGTGATGTCATCTGCATTGAAGACTGAATCACATTTCAACACTGGCCTGTGGTCAGACACACAGGGATGGTATCTGCATTGAAGACTGAATCACATTTCAACACTGGCCTGTGGTCAGACTCACAGGGATGGTATCTGCAAAGATGACAAAGGGTTTTTCCTTTAGCCACATTGGACTCTTTCTCTTACTTTACCCACCTTTGACTTAAAATACTTCAAGCTAGTTGTCTGAGAAAGAGTCCATTCATTTTTTTGACCAATGCAGATGTATTTATTATAACAATTGCACTTTTATCTTTTAAGGATTAACTGTAAGTAATTCAATCAATATTAGCTTTTGCTAACTTGTGCCAGTGAGCTGAAGAGTAAGTTGAGCCTGCACAGAAAGGTAAACTATTGCAATGCTGAGTTATTGTGTGTTCTTCACCTTGGGATGTCATTTCTTTGTGCCAGCTTTGACACTTCATTCATTTTGCTCGCACTCTGCATTTGTCTATGAGCCTATTCACTTTGCTCTATGTCTCAGTGGAGCTTGCTCCTTGTGAAGTGTACAATTATGGCAGTTGCAGTGAGATTGTTTTGTTTGCAGGCCAAAAGTTTTACTTTAAAGATTTTGTGTGCTTAGCCAAACACACATCACACATACACTATGTTAGTTATCATAAATGCAGTATTGAGACACAGTCTGACTCAACTCGCTAAAGGCTGCCACCCATTGGTCATTAAGAGAAGATAATGTATCCCAATTTGGCAGATAATCCTGCTACTTGTGACCTTTAGGTGCACTATAGATACTCAGACTGCTGTCTCTTTTACCTCATATTTTTTGGTTAGCTCATAATCCAATGTGAAGATGAGGAGACTGTCTTAGTTTAGTGCAATGTTGTAATTCTTATTATTATTCATATGGAGGTTAAACACAGGTCTATATACAGTGGCACTGCACTAAAACATGAACCATTGTGGTTCAAACTTAATGGGCTTGATTTCTTCTTACATCCAAGGGACATTACCAAATTCTTTTAATTGTTCATATAATTTTGATGGGTTCTTAAGGGGCAATGTCCAGTGTCTGAACAAAAAATTACACTTTTCATCCAAGGCTGAAAGGAAAGGATGTAATGTAATTTCTCCATAATATAGGACCAAGTTTGCACATCAGTACTCTGTACAGTATTTTGCTGCTTTACCTGAAGCAAATACAGGCTAGCATTGTAAATGTTATCTTCTGTAAAAGACTGACACTCTTCACAAAACAATCATAATACTTTTGAAGTTTTCTTTTTGAATGAATAGACAACATGTACTTCTGCTTCTGGCAATGTCAATTATCTTATTTAATTTTCCAAAGTGTAACTATTGCTGTTGCGTCTGCAATAGTTTGACCTTCTTAAAAGATGATTGTGTTTAGATGAATTTAAACTTGAGTCTGTTGCTCTGGTGGTAAGTGCATTCTCTTAATTACCTAATACCATTGAATGTCTGTCTATAGAGGTCATGTCATTTCTGATAGTATACATTTACATAGAAGTTTTAAGGTTTCATTGAACTAACAAAAAACAATCTGAAGTGCATCATATACTTTGTTAGTGTTTAGTGCAGTTTAGTTGATGTTTCTGTAGGAGCCATCTGCTACTTGAAAATGTATTAGGTTGCTTAACAGATAAAACCTCAGAAACATGTAAATACTTGAAAGACTTTTTGAAGAGCTCCTATAGAGCTGAAAAAGTTGAATGTCCGGATGATGTTGCCATAGAACTGCAGTGTGTGCCATCAGTCAGTGTCATGTCTTTTTTTCTTTTGGAGTGATGACAATGAGAATATTGAACTACTTAACACCTAAATGAAATGCAATCAAACTGAAGTCAGTATGAATGTAATTTCTGAAAAAGGCTTCAGTCTAATGTTATAAATATGTTATCAATGTATGTATATGCTTCGTAATGTGGCTTCTAAAGCTACCAAAAGACCCTGGTAAAGGCACCTTTGTTGCGGTAAAATGCACAGCATGTGAAGCGTTTGATACAGCGGTTCACTTTGAGGCGGGGGCTCGAGTCTTTAGCATTTACAGACAGACGCTCGAGTGTTATGGTTCAGATATTTGTGCTGTATAGCAACTGAATGAAAAAAGTCATCTTTTTATTTGTATTCTGTGTATTTGCTCTATGTGTTTTAATAAATCTTGATGACAGCAAAGCACTTGACTGTTGGATTGTTAAAATTACGATGGTAAAAAGAAATCCACTGGACGTTGTACATAGTCAATAGTCACTACTTTGACAAAATCTTTCAGATGAGACAAAACGCCTTGTCCATGTGACCTTTTTTGAATTATTAAAGTGAGTGCATTTAAATAATGAAACTGTTTCATTATTATGTACACAGTGTGTATACCATTAAGGAACATGACGACCTTGTGCATGGCATGGTTTTATTGTGACCTCACCACATGGTGTAACTGTGCAGTCACTTAAATGTAATCAAGAGGTGAACACTAATGCAGTGTGTAGGCATATAGGAGTATAAGCAGGTGACAATGCAACATTTTGTGGAATTAATACATAGGCTTAAATAAATAAGAAAAGTCCTTTTGTTTACAGATTTATTTGGTTTATTTTTTAATCCAAATTTTTAAGTCTAGGCTAATACATGCACTGCTCAACCATGTTCTCACCCATATCAGTCTTTATGAACGTTGGTTAAAAACACATTCATAATCAATTTAAATGTATTACGTTCTGACATACTGTTCTAAATACTAGGTCCTTCTGTTTTGTTCACAACAAGTTCTTGAGTGACCGTTTCAAATGCGGAAGTGTTCCTAATTCTGTTATTCCCGCCCATTTATTTTAATACTCTCCTCTAATTGGTCCAAATGCCGCTTAATAGGCTTTCTATTGGCTAAGGGCTTGACTTTGTCACTCTGTCATTGGTCAGCCGAGTCTGAGGATCTTAACCTGTTTTGCCGCTGTCTGGGCAACTACAAGGGGTCTTGGGTTAGGAGGCCGGTAATAGGAGGGAGGGACGTGAAAAAAAGACCGACCCGAGAGTGGGGCTGTTTTGGGGGAAGGACCCGTGCAAAAGAGAGGGGCGAACAAGGGAAATACAACTCAAGCCAAGAGAAAGGGGAGGGAGCTGCGTGTTACCTCATCCCAAGCTGTGTGCGCTCGGTGCAAGAGGGAACTTGTGGGAAAGTAAACTGGAGAATTCAATCTGTGTTTGGCCACTCGCTGCAACCCTCGCTGGAAACTATGAAGATGAGTAGGCTGGAGTCATCATCACCGGCACTGTGGTAAAGACAAGTTTATGGGAGGAGTACAGGGTCACCACCAGGGAGATCGTGAAGCTTCTCGGAGGATAGCCTGAGGACAAGGAGGTGAGAGAGTACTAGACTTTACTGTGTTATTAATGTTAACTTAAAAGTGTGTTATTGTACATGTACTGCTTCTATTCTGTAGTTGTGAGTCTCCCTCATATTCTTAAAGTGGTAAGCATGTTTCACTGACAGCACTTTTTTTGTTCCGTGGGCCATTGATGGGATAAGGTTGGGGGTGGGACTAACCCCGTCCGTCTTTTTGTGTATGACACGCACATAAACGCTTAATTCAAGGGAAATCCAAGGAAGAGTTGAAAAGATGAAGATGGTAGATAATCTTGTGGGCCTTTGGCAGAGTTCACACACACCATCATGGGCGATTACATCTGAGTCTGCCTTAGAGAGCCAGAAAAGCCATCATAGCTACACACCACCAGGGCCTGTTATGTTAGCAGCCGGCTCACAGATAGGATGAGTGAATTATTGGAGGGTCATTTCTGAAGCACTGTCCTCATGCCTCTGGCTATTCAAAGACAGTCCCCAGCCTGGCCTTAACCACACCAGTTTGACGGTTGCTTCCCAAAGTACAAAAGCCCCTCCCAGGATGGATTTCATGCTGCCTCTGTCCTAAAGAGAAAGGGGAGTATGGGAGAAGGGGGGGAGAAGAGGGGGGTTATAGGGACCTCTGACTGACTCATTTGCATTCTGAGTTAGGGCACTGTTTCTGCTGCGTTCACCGGATGTCTTAGAAGACCCTCCTCCTCTTCTCAGTGCATTTTAGGGGAAACTCCATGGATTCGCTGTATCAGATTTTCTTCTCCTTAGTCACAGTCCAGCACTTTCACAACAATCCATCCATGCATGCATCGCCTCAAGCTTCCGCTAAGACTTCACTATCAAAGGGTACTCTTTCTTTTGCTACACATAAACTGATGAAAATGTGCACTCATACAATTGTATAGCAGATGCATTGAAAGCCTGGGTGAACAATTAGTCATTTGATAGCACTGACACGCCTCCCAAAAGTTTACTTGTGTGCTGTATGACACACACTGGACATTCCTTTGGGACTGTCAAGATAATTAACACAAAGACAGTTTTCAGGCTTATCTACTGCTCATTCACATTTACATCCCACAGACCAAATAACACTTGCTTCCTTTGTCTAAAGTTTTCTGATAACACAATTTAAGGACATTGAAATGTATTCCCACAGTAGTTTCAGTCAGGTCAATTAAGTATGTAGCTCTGAAAACAGAAGGTAACTCTTCTACCTTTTAGTAACTAGTGTAACTGGTTCAATTGAGACATGTGATTTTTTTTGTCCAATCAAATGAACACAATGACAAGGCCTGAAGGCAACAACAGACTGCAGGTATCCAGCCACACAGCAGCTGTCAAACTCAATAAAGAAACAATATAAAGCATACTCTGATCTTCACATTGTAGCTGTTTAACTTTCAAACAGGTGACATGTAATTAATTACTCTAAACTAAGGAAGCACATGTTTATAGGGAAATAAAATGGTAAAAGTTACCGTCTCTTGCCTCACAGCAAGAGGACTGTGACTAAAGAGAAGAAAATCTGATACAGTTGATTCATTCCTGGGCTTGGCAGGCCTCTCTGTGTAGAGTTTGCATGTTCTCCTTGTGCCTGTGTAGGTTTCCCCTACCACCAAAAACAAAAGACCCCTTTGGGGGAAGGACTCCCCTGTATAAGAAATTATGAATCCCAGTAGGACTTTGCTAGTTAAATGAATAATTAGATTATTCATTTAATTTAAGATGTATTTTGTTAATTAATTGGGAGAATATTGCAATTGAAATTTGTATAGAACTATCTTTGAATCACCAAACTTTCAACTTTTTGTTGAAGTATAATTGCCTCCCATTTGGCTGTACTTTGAAAGACGTATGACTGGCCATAACAGGGGAGTGTGTTAATACAGTGATGAACTGCTGCTGTCACAGTACATCCTCCCAGTGATCATCAGAGGAACTCAAAATTCACTGGATAATTAGGAAATAATACAAGACTGTATCTAGATAACCTTTTAAATTAAAATGATGGATTTTATTGCACTAATAATAGTGCGACAGAACAGGATTGCAGTAAATTGGAGTCAGAGAGGGGCAGAGGCGCTGCTGGAGGAAGAAAAAAATGAAATGGAGCCTAACTTCTAATGAACGACTAGAAATGCAATCTGGTCAAATGGAAAAGCCAATTGAGAGAATAATGTGCTTTTATTACAGACAGTGGTGCCCTTTGGCCTGTGGTGCCAACTGTCACTGGAAATCACATTGTGTATTTTTAGAGACACTCCAGAATCAGGCAGCACATTATACAAATGGATTATTTACTGTAGTATTAGCAGATGCAAAATATCCATATCACAAGAAAGTTATCACAATAATGCTATGGTCTTCATCTGACACAAATTTCCACTCAAAATAATTTTCCAATTCAATAAAAAATAAAATGTACTATATATTAAGATTGTCTGATTTACGTCTTTATTGGCCCTCAATATGGTCTCGCTTTGATTTAGTCTTGGTTTAGCGTTTTTATTTACACACAATTTTGACTAGAAAAAGCCAGAGCCTAATATCTATAATACAGATTCATTGTTACTGCACATTGCACATTTTTTCTACTACTGTGTAGCCCAAAGCCCTACTGTATAATGTAACACATGCACATACATTGTCTCTGAGTCATGCAGAGTACAGTGAGACCATTGCTCTGTTGTGTTGAGCAGAAATGGCAGATGGGAGGTTGCTGTTTCTCCCACTTTGTCCTTGACTAAAGTGACACCAGCATCACATCACTGTTGGCTGCTGCAGTGAAAGGGCACGAGAAGGTCAGACTTAATGTATAAAAAATATCAAGACTCTTGCTAAAATACTGCCTATATAACCATCCTATCATGTTTTGTTTACTGTGTAATCTCATATTCCATGTGGTCTTTGGCATACAGTCATCGGAAATTCACTTCAAGCCAAATCTAAAATATTCATTAAATTCATGATATAAAATGTAAAAGGCTACATACTAAAATCTTACTGTGGGAATTGACATGTTGAAGTCAATCAATAAAATTTACAAAAGCCTGTGAACATACTCCCACTCCCAGACTGTGTTGGCTTCTGACAGTCAAAGAACAAAATGTATTCCTTCTTATAGCGCTGTGCAGATACTAAATTGGCTAAGTAAGTCACATTGATATGTCTTTATAGGAAGTCTTGGGGGAAGCTGAAGGCGTATGGAGTGCCAGAGGCAGAATTGTTAGTGACTAGCTGCAGTGTTTGTTGTTGTCAATGGTCGGCTGGTCTCTAAGTGTTTGCTGAGATGCTTTAAGTAAAACTGTTCTGAGTGACTTTTTGTCACCAGCTGCTGTTTTCTGCCACTGTCTATTTAAAAAACAGAAAAAACAGCCTCTTGCCATTGGTTTAGCACTATAGGATTATAGGACATTGTGCTCTCTATAAAAACCAAGTTACAACATTAGACCTGGTTTAGACCTAGTGTTGACCTGGTTTAGTCTTCAGGAAGTTTTTATTTCCAGCCCCAACATTAACAAAGGAGTCCATGGCCTTGTATGTTTTATCAAAATATAATATATAATTATTATAATATTCAGCATACTTATTGTATGACATGGAGATGGCTCTGCAACAAACATTTAGCTAACACCATTGGACAAAATACAACTTCCCTGCTGATCCCTTGACCCCTTTTGAAACCATTTGAACACAAACGAAGCTCATGTGAAGTGCTCAGCCAAGGTGAGGATTGGGAAGTGAGAATAGGAAGTCGCCTTGAAAAATGCCCTTATTTATTTCCCCCCTATTACAAAGCTATAAAACAGAAATTACATGGCTGCTCAGGTAAATTGAATGGAATGGGGTATACCTCAGCTTCCCCACAACAACCTTGCTCTCATTACCACATTTGGTGCTACATGTGCTGAAAGTCTCCAAGCCTTATGTAGGTCATGGGCTGGGTGTGTAGGAGCTAGATTCATCTCTATTCTGATGAAGCTTATTTTTCCCTCAAGAAGAGCGCTCACTCTGGGGCTTTCTTAAACTGAAGTCATTTTGTCCAAAGATGCCTGCTCTGTGAAAAACCTGCTCAAAAATATCTGTCTTGTTGAAAAGTGGGTAATTTAGAAACAAATGTGTCTTGTTATTTTCTGTACCAAACTGAACAGCTATTTGAAACCATCTGACTTTAGATTATGTCATAACTAGTCAGAGTCTAATGAGATTCATGAAAATCTGAGGATTATTGTGTTGAAACAATATTATTCCAAAATGAAATTTCAGGTTGTTGGTAAAAGCAATCACATAGACATTTAAAATGATCAGTGTCTGTAATGTTAATAAAAGACAGAAAGTATTGTTTCAAACACTTAAACATTCTGCTGTTGGTTCATGTTTTCAGCCATGGCCCAAACGATATGTGAGCTAATCAGTAGTCCAGTGCAAGCATTGAAACAATGCTTTCTCAGGCTGAACCCAGAACTTATTCCCTGCACAAAAGAGTCTTTGTTGTTTAAACAGCTGTAGGAGTGGACCAGTGTTTGTGGTTCATGGATGGAAATAAGGCCTACAGGCTGCAAATACATTTAAATACTAATGTAAAGTAATTTAGACCAAGTGTGATTTATCATTTGCTTTAGCCATTGCGCATATACGGTATGTTTTACAGAAATCCACTAAAGCATAAACCAATGGGAGCTGTACCAGAGATAAATTTACATACAGACCTGATTGTCAAGACAGGATTGTGTCTTACACTAAAGTTACTGTGGAGGCTGCTGTATGTCAGCTGTGATTATGTTTAGTCTGTGATTGATATGTGTGAGCGTTTTTACTAATTCTTCGTGATATGTGATCAATGTGATGTGCAGTTGTCTGTGTGTT